>PVJD01010767.1:0-51089 GCA_004026545.1 Mormoops blainvillei
AATCAGATAAAGCGTCAGTCAGCTACGTGGGTACATGAGTCCCTGAGTCCCGTCGGAGGGGACAGCCCCGAAGAGCTGGCTGTGTGGAGGCAGATCCGCTGCGTGTGGACCGAGGGGGCAGCGCACCCCTCCTCTCCCGGCTCACAGCTCCGGGCCAGACACTTTCTCACCTGCTGCCCCGGGGCAGAAACCGGAGCCGCCTGGCGTGCCTGCCGGGGTCAGGGGGTGAGGAGATAAGAGCCGGCCCTTTGTGCCGGGGACTTGGCTTTCAGCTCGCAGGAAGCGGCCCCCGGTGGAGGAGAGGCTCCCTGGCGGTGGGGAAGCGGCATCTGATACGGAAGGACACTGAACCCACACTGGCAGCCCCCCTTCCGCAGGCTCCAGGGCCCAAGGGGCCGCCCGCCTGGAACCCCGGCCCCCACCCACTCACCTAGGTGGGCTCTGGCCCCGCGGATTGCAGAGGACCACCTGGCAAGCCTCTCTTGTCCCTTCTCCCTCGCTGGCCTAATGGGACACGTTCCTGGGACTGCCCCCTTCACGGTCTCGGGACAGGCTGCTGCTCCTCCCGCAGGACGAGGCTGCCCCACTGTGCGCAGTCCGTCTCGGGGTCTGTTGAGTCAGGGACACGGCCACTTCCTCAGGGGACCGACGTGTCAGGAGTCCCCAGACCAGAGACCCCTCCCCCACAGAGGCACTCAGAGCACCTTTGTTGAACAAATGTTTTAGCTCCAGGCTAAGAAACTACTGACAGGTGACTCAAACTGGGGACAGTGATGCAGGGAGGGGACTCCTCCGGGCCTGTCCTTTGAGAAGTGAGCCACTTCCGGGAGGAAAACACGTTTGTCCAAATCCCCGACTTAGTGGCCGAAGAGATCCTGGTGCCTGGGACGTGGGCAGCCCCTGGGGTGGGAATGGGCTAAAGGAGCCTCTTCCTCCGCCGCTGGGCACCCTGGACCGAGGCGTTGGTGAGAGGCTGAGGGCTGTCGCCCCTGGGTCCCCTGTCCTGGGAGAGGTGGCCCCCATCATCAGTGCCCCCTCAGGTGGAAGGGCAGTGAACCGTCCCCCGGGCCCCCTCCTGCCGCTCTGTGCGGGACCCTGGAGGGGCTCTGGAATTCCTGGTTTGGTGACCTTTTTTCACTTGACACAGATGTCCCCAAGTCTACAGGGGTGAGGGGGGGTGACTCCCTTGCCCAAGCAGGGCCTCAACCACATCCCTGAAATACAGAGTTGGCCTTCGAAGGTGGGCGGGCACCCCTGGACAGGCCACAGGCTGGGCCCCGCCACCCCCTCGGATCGCTGGCCCTCCGTGAGTCCTGGCCACCCCGCCATCCCACCCACAGGCTCCGCCGTCTCTGCTCACCCTCAGGTGGCCACTGTGCCGGAATCCCTACCGCTTCTCCCCAACTTGGACCTGACTGGGGGTGGGGGTGCACTTGGAAATTGTAATTAGATTCTGCCTCACATTGTGTACTAGTTCCCGAGAAAAATCATCTATTAATTGATTCCAATTACTCTTAATTGTTTGTCATACATTTCAATTAGGCGGCTCTCTAGTTACCGGCGGGGGCTCTGGGTTAGACAAGTAGTTCTCGAGCCTTGACTGGCGGGGCTGCCAGGGGCGGGGAGGGGGGGCGGGGGGGGGGGAGGGCCGGGCCCTGCGTGCAGCTGGGAACCCGTCCTCCCTCTCGCCTCCTACCGGCTTCCCTCACGGGCAGGGAGGGCGCCCGGGGGAGGCATCTCCCCGTCCAGGGAGGGCGTGGCCTCACTCCTGGGATGCACGCACCGGCCCCGGGGGCCCAGCCACGGGCGAAGCCTCGGAGCCGGAGAGAGGCTGGGGGTGGGGTGGGGTGGGGTGGGGGGCGGAAGCTGCCGCGTCCTTCTGCTTCTTCTCAGTCAGCCTTTAGTGCCGAGGGTTGGTTTTTCAAAATACATGTAACGTAAGCTGATGATGTTAACCATTTAGAGGTACACCCTTCAGTGACATCTAGCACGTTTACAAAGTTGTGTCACCACGGTGCCTGTCCAGTTCTGGATCATTTCCACCGCCCCGGAAGGAGCCCCTGGCTCCCAGCTCCGCGGACCGTCTCCGTGGACCCGCCCGTTCCGGACAGTGCGTTCGGTTCCTCCCGACAGCCGCCCGCGTCCGGCTCCGGCCGTTTTCATGGCCGAGTAACGTCCCATTGTGCCGATGGGCCAGTGCCCCAGCTCCGCCGAGGGACGTTGGGTAGCTGCGCGTGGGGTTGTCGCGGACCTTTGCGTTCAAGTTGCGGTGTGAACACCCACTTTCGGTTCTTTCGGGTGTGCGCCCAGGAGCGGAATTGCTGGCTCCTCTGGTCCTCCCGCTGGCGTTACAGTGACAAGGGGTAATTGCGTTGGTAGCAGATGCGGCAAGAAGGCCAAGGTGTCCTGAGGCGGCAGGGGCCTGTCGCGCTGGGGACTCTGAGAGACGCTCGGGGTGGTGGAGGCTGGAGCAGGTGAGGCAGGAGCGTCCGAGCAGGGCAGGGCTCTGGCTCAGGAACCGGGGGCCCCGTGAGCTCCATGGCCGCGGGGAGGGGCCGGTCCCTGCGGGCGACGGGCTCGGGGCCCCGGGCTGCACCTGAGCGCTCCCCGACTCCCACGGCTCCCCGGGTTGCAGGCGTGGGGGCCCTGACCAGAGCGACAGGGTTAGCGAGGACAGACCTGCCCCCGGAGTGAACCGGGGAGGCCTCACCGCCCGGGACCTACGGGCCTTCCTCCAAAAGCTTCTGGAACCATCTCTGCCAAAGCCATCATGGCCCAGGCTGCAGCCTGGGAGTCCGGCTACTGGGTGCACCTGTTGCGCCTACGCTGTGCGGGCGGGGTGACGGGTGTCGGCCTCCTCCGCTGCCGGTGGAGGTGGGCGCACACAGCGACCCTGCACCTGAGGACGGGGGTCAACGTGGCCCCGTGCCTGATGCGATGTGAGCAGGAAACAGCGAAGACAGAGCCAGTAAGCGGAGCAGAGCGTGGCGTGACCTGGGACCTCCCCAGGCGCAGAGCCACAGGCCCGCCACGGGCCGGGGATCCACATCGGCAAGGCCAGAGCCCGAGAGAGACGCCAAGGGCGCAGGAAGGCCTGATGACCGCCCTGCCGTGCGGACGGTGCCCCGAGGTCACTCGGGTCATTCCCAGAGTCGGGCGTGTCCAGGCAGGGCCCGACCCTCCAGTTCTGGCGACCACGGAGTCTCCGAGCTCCCTGGCCTTGCCACTGAATATGAGCCTGCCCATCCTCACCGCTCCCGCTGGCTGGAGCCGCCCGTCACCTGCTGTCCCTGGGAGGGAACGCAGGACGCAGAAGAAGCCATGATGCTGTGATGCCAAGGCCACCCCCCACCCCTGTTGCCGGAGGAGACGGCCACGGGCCGGCCAGGACGCCCATCCGAGACCACCAGCGCTCCGTGCCCCCGATGCTTCCGTCATCCTCCGGGCCACTTCCAGCTTCGCCCAAGTGCTCCAAAGGGACCCTCAGCTCTGCCCGTGACACAGCCCAGGAGCCATGGCCAGTAAGCGAGCTGACTGCGCTCACTCAGCGGACCAGACATCCAAGCCCACGCCACGGGCACAGGAACGGATGAGGCCATCGACGACGTGCCCCCAGGACAGCACCAGCACCGTGCCGCTGGTCACACCCTGTGCTCAGGGCCTGAGAGCCCAGCCTGGTGTGGGCACAGGCCGAGGTGGGAGGGGCGGGGTCCAGGTTGATGCCCAGAGGGGCCAGGGGCACTCTGTGCCAGGCCTGGGAGGAGACGCAGCAGGTGACAGCCGAGTACTCTGTGCAGAGGCCTGGGAGGAGGCGGCATTTGCTTGGAGCCAACGTCTTGCTGCAAAGGGAGGTGATGGCGGGCGCTGGGGGCCCGGTGCCCGCTGAGGAAGTGCGACGCACAGGCAGCCTTTCTCAGACCTTCCCCTTTGGAAGATGAATGCTAGGAGGTTATTGACAGAGGGCGGGGGACAGGCTGGAACCGTGGAGGACACGGGAGAGCCCCCGCCCGCCCCACGAGGGCCCCACAGAGAGCGCATTCTCTGCCCAGTCACAGCCAGCATGGCGCGTGTCCGACATGGCGCTTAACGAGACCCGAGGCGGTGCAGTCTGTGTGTTTTAACAGCGGACCGGCCAAGCCAAACAAATAAACAGGACTTCAAAGGGGCGAGCGTGTCGGAGGACATCTGAGCTCTAACCTCGGGCTGAGGGTTAGCAAAAACACGCCCTCGGACATAAATCTACAAATAAACTTTCCGAAGGAAAACATTTCCTTCTTTTAGAACCCGCCCTCAAACCGTGGTCCATCCCGTGTCCTGGTAGAAAGTGCTGCCTGGTGCTTGTGACGGTCACCCTCTCCTGCCCAAGTACCCCTGCAGCCCCAGCCAGGTTCCCGGGGCTCACCCCGTGGGGGCCCCGGAGCCAGGCCACCACGTGCGGGGATGGGCGGGCATGGGTGGGTCCCTGGGGACTGGGCTCAGCTGGAAGTTCCGATTTGGACCGCGTCAGGCAGCAGAGGGAGGAGGCTGTGATGTCTCGGGTGACCAACACCCTGGAGTGTCACTAAACCGGTCATGTCAGCCGGTCCCTGCAGCCCTGCTTGTGAGGACTGTGGGGGAACAGGGACACTATGGGGCCTGTCCGGAGGCCGAGCCACTGCCCGTGGGCTCTGAGACACAGCCAGGAGGTGGCCTGTGTGTCTGTGTGTGCACACACCTGTGTTGCTGTGTGGGAGTGTCTGTGTGTGCACGGGCATACGGGTGTTGCATGTGGGTGCACGTGCAGAATGTGTTGGTGGATCCCTACACTTGTGTGCACGCCCCACTGTGGAAGCCTAACGCAGGCCAAAGGCGAGCGAGGGGCTGCCGGAGCGCTGGCACCTTTCTCCCCGGGGCCCCGAGCGCCGCTCCGGCCTCCTGCCCCGGAAACGCCCACCGCTGCCTCCCTGAGCCAGCAGCCGCCCACCTTGGCGGGGAGCTGGCCTGGGTTCCCAGGAGAACCCGGGTTCTGGAGCCGCTGTCTTGGGGATGGAGCGGGCCCCTGGGACCACACTGGGCCCCCGAGGCATCGCCCACAGGGACGTTATTTCGGGGTGCAGGGACCTCTTTGCGTGAGGCCCACACCGGGGCAGAGGGACGGCTGCTCCTGGGCGAGGGTCGGGGCACCACCGGGCCAGCGTCGCAGAGGCTGTGGGCACACGCCACACGGCTCTGGAAGCTCAAAGCTGGGAGACTTTCCCTTCACGTGATTTGGGACAGTTTTCCGTTTTCTCCGTCTGGTTGGGGACACAGGTGGCCTGGCAGGTAGCATTTCTCAGATTTGCATTTTCACTCCCCTCTCACCCGTCGAGCTAGAAACTGGTGCCCTGAGCTTTGGTGCCAGAAAGAAAGGAGGGAAAGAGACTGAACACACACGGGCACACGCAGGCACACGGGCACACGCAGGCACACGGGCACGCCCAAAGACATACAGGCTCAAATGCACATGCAGACACCGGTACACACATAGACACACATGTGCACACAGAGACACCCAAGATACACGTGTGTGCACAGAGATACACCCAGAACACAAGTGCTCCTGATGCAGCCGGACAGGTGGCCTCTGAGTGTGGACGGGTGAGGGCCCTCTCAGGACAGGACACAGCACTGCACGTGCACCCCGCTTCCTGGCTCTGAGCTCCAAACTGGGAGGAGTCTGCAGCCAGTGAGGTCAGGCAGGCCCTGCGGGGACCAGTGGCTGCCACCTTGGGTCCTGCGCCCCAGGCCCCTCCGGCCCCCTGGACGGCCAGTGGAAGGGAGGGGCGAGGCCTTGCCCGTCCCTCCCCTCTTCCTCCCGGAACAGTCTGGGGACAGATGGAGACCTGACGAGCCACAACCTCCACCTGATGAACTTCCCAGAGTGGGGCACGAAGCGCAGAGCAGTGCCAGCCTCCCGCTCCTGCCGGGCGCGCCGCCGGTCAGCGCGTCCGGGGGTGTCTGGGGTGGTCCCAGGGAAAGCAGGACGATTATTTCTGACAACTCGCATCAATACCGCCTACGCCTCCCCCGCTCACACCCCGCCCCCGCGCCGCAGCCACCCCCCCACCCCTGGGTCTTCGGGAAACCGCCGCAAGCTCAATGAGCCGATTGTTAGCTCCATCGATCTCATTGGGGGCCTGAAAATTCAGCAGACAGCACAGCGTTAAATTATTAACTAAATGTTTCCACTCGCTGGGGCCGTGCCTCCGTAAAGGCCATCCAGATGAACAGTGGCCTCTGTATGGAATTAACAGCCGAAGGGGTGGGTGGCAGGGAGCAGAAGTCACGCAGTGACCGGAGGAAGGCTCCCGTGGCCCTCGGAGAGCCGGGCAGGAGCGGAGCTGAGTGCGGGGGCGGGGCTGTTCGGAGGACAGAGCTGGGGGTCTTCCTGGAGGAGGCAGAGCACGCGCCCAGGGCGACCTGGCCCAGGGCACGCGAGTGCCAGGCAGGGTGGTGCCGAGCGCCCCGGGCTGGGGAGTGGGGCCGCCACGTCGCGTCAGCCGGTGCCTGGCTCACCTGAACCCTGCTCCCCCTTTGCTGTACAGTCAGTCGCCCACAGGGCCGAGGGGCATCGTGGGGGCTGAACACGCGCTCCGGGGCAAGGTGCCCAAGTGGTGACCGACTGACACCTGGTGGAGTTTCAGACACAACCGCCGGACCCCCAACCAGGTGCTGTGCAGGGGACACAGGCAGCGACGGGGACTCCCCGGCTTCCTGCATGGCCCACCAGGGCCGGGCCACGTGCCGCAGCTGGAGGCCGGGCTGGAGTGGGCAGACCCAGCCGCCTCCCTGGAGCTTACGTTTCTCTAAAGGAGTGGACAGTACAAAGTGCGAGTGGAGGGGCATGCAGACCACATCACCTGAAGTGCCAGACCAGGGACATCCAGCTGCCGCCATCAGAGTGTCAGGCCAGCCTGGCGCACATCACCCACCGTGCAGAGCCGGCGACCGAGGGAGGTTCCTGAATTCAAAGACCAGGACATGCGTCCAGAGTTGGAGGAGGCCCGGGTCGGGGGCACTCACGGCGCTTTGCCCGGCCACACTCTCCCTCCTGGCCCCGGGATGACCTTGGCTTCCACGGGGCACATAGGCTTTGGGGGAGCTCATGAGCGTTTCTCAAGAAGACCCCCACCCCCTCTCGAAAACCACGGAGCTCTCCCTGGGGAGCCCCAGGGGACACAGACGTACGACCCGCACCCGGAGAGCCGCCGACCTGCCCACCGTGTGCAGCGCGTCCACCACACCTTCTGCTGACTGCAGGGGAGGGGCTCACCACCCCATAGCCTGCGGCTTGTGACCGCCGGCTGGTCTCTCCTGGGGATGCATGGATCACAGCACCAACAGGGGCCGAGCCTGTCCCTCCGTGCCACCCCTGTGCCCAGGGTCCACCGGAGCATCTCACTCACATCCCCAACAGCTGAGGGCGGAAGACTCACGCAGCCCGCCATCCTGCTGGTGGTATGCCGAGGCTCAGCCTGCAGCCTGCCCTCAGGGTGCCCGCAGGTGCGACATGCAACTGCCTGGTAGCCTGGCCTGATCTGAGAGCGCACTTGGATGACGATTGACGAGTGTACCCGCCACCCAAACCAAACCCCGGGGGGCATCTCCACCACTCGGGCCTCTGCCGGCCAGCACTCCCCACAGGCAGATGGGCACCAGGGCTCAGCCTTCCATCGAATGAGCCTCCGTCTTTGAGGTGCGGGGGGGTGCAAAGAGGCTCACACCGCCCGCACACTTATAGCTTCCCAGGTTGAGAGTCACCCGTGTTGCACGCTGCTAAATGTGTCCGTAGCCACCTCAGGGACGGTGACAGCAGAGCGATATTCATGGCATGAGCATGTCACAGGTCCATTGTCCATTGTCCCATGGACAGGCCTTTTGGGTTGGCCCCAGATCTGGGCAAGAGTGACTCTAGTTACTAGGAGCATTCGTGTCCTGCCGTTTGCACGTCTTCCGTGAGCGTCAGCTGGGGGCAAAAGCGTTGGGTTGCAGAATGACCGTTGCTCTCAACGGGAGATGCCACCCGGCTGTTTCCCAGCGCGATGGACGAGTGTGCGTGCCCTCCAGCGAGGGCTGAGCGCTCAGCTGCTCCGACCTCTCCGAGCTCAGTCCTGTCAGTCCGGTACGTTGTGACCATTTAGTGGCTACAGTGGACTAGTGTCTCCTGGTGTCGGCGCACATTCCCTGGTGACTAATGACGGGAGTCTATTTTCATGTCCTCGGCTTATTCTGGGTGCAACCGCTGTCGTGAAATCTTTTTTTCTACTCTCTTGTTCACTTTTTTATTGGGTTGTTTGTGTTTTATTGATCAAATTTTAGGAGTCCTCAGTCATTTATATGTATTGCAAATATTTTCGCCTGGTGCGCGACTTGTCTTTTTATTCTCTTAACAGAGGTTTTTGATTAGTGGGCATTTTTAATTTCGTTGTGCGTTTAGTGCTTTTTCAGCGTTTTGTTTGTTTTTTCTTCCCCCAAGTTTTTTCTGTCCTAGTTCCTACCGTCTCTCTCTCTCTCTCTCTGGGGACTCGAGTTACCCATGCACCAGAAAGGGCCCCACAGGTCACCGTGGCCCTGTTCGCTCTGTCCCACCATCTTTCCCACTATTTGGATTGTCTCCTTTCTGTGGATCTACCCTCAGGTCCTCCTGCCTGCTCTCCTGCCATCTTCCGCTCGTCGTTACAGGGCCTGTCCCCGGGGCGCGCTCATTCCAGGCATCACACTTTCCGTTCCGGAATTTGGTCTCTGTCGCCTTTCCCACTGCCCTGCGGGCACCGTCCCTCTGTGCCCTGCTGGTGACCATCTTTTCCTTGACGCCGTGGGACAGACATGTGTGCGACAACGGCTACTTTAAAGTTTTTGTCCGCTCTCCCATCGTCCGGGTCATATCGGACTTGGTGTTTTTGGATAATTTTTGTCTTCACTCTGGGCCAGGGGGTTTCTGTTTCTTCGTGCATTTACTGTATTTTGCCGGGTGCAACGTTCACTTTTTGCCCAGACTTTTGAGGGAAAAGTAAGATGGGCGTTATCCATGGGTGTGCTGATTACGTACCACAGGCATGAAAATGGGCTGTGATGGTCCCGCGTATGACACACGCACGCACGTCGTTGTGCGTTATACAGGGCAACCTCTGGTGGTTGTTTTTATTATACCACGCTGGACGTTGTAGGTGGCACGCTGCAGGAACTCTGGATTTTGCGACCGTCCTCTGAAGAGCGTCGGTCTGCGTTCCAGCCCACGGCCCGGTCGCTGGCTGTCCGCCTCAAGGCCGCCGTGCGGAACCCTGACGACGCACACGCTCGCTCAGGACGAGCCTGTTTCAGTTCCGCTCTCAGTCTCAGCCTCTGGGCTTCGCTCTCACGGCCGAGTCCTCGTCCGCTGGCTTTTCACGCAAAATCAAAGGCGTTCGCCACACCCCTCGGAGCCGATGGGACTGACTCCAGATGGGACTGCTACGGGGGCAGGCGCGGAAACCTCCACCCGGGGCCCTCCGCCTTCCGGCGGAGGGGTTGGACTGGCCCCTTGCTGTCTGTCCAGCACGGGCAGTGCAGGAGAGTGCCCAGGGTCGGGGGGCTTAATGTGCGCGCTGGGGGACCACCTATCTGTCGCCTCTTCCCCTCCGGGCTTCCAGCCGCCCTGGCAGCCTCCCAACCCCCAGTCCGATGCGCCTGTGTCCGTCTCTACCTCGAGCCCCGAGCCCCATGCCAAGCGGACAGGGCGCTGGCTTTGAGGGGAGGGCCACATGATGGCGGGCTTCACCGGCGTGGCTCCTTCTTTCCGGGGCTACGTCCCTTTAGTGTCCTCCCACTTTCTGTCGCTCTCTTCGGCGTCTTCGATTTCTTTTCATAGTTTGCCCAGCCCCTGTGACTGTTACCTGCAGGAGGGTGAGTCCAGCTCCGCTACCCTGCCGCTCTGGGGCCCGGACCTCCCCACACCCCGCTGTCTTGTACCGCCCACGCACGACCGCGTGGCCTCGCGCCACCGTCCTCGCAGCAGCCCGGGGCGGCGACGCGCACGCACGCCGTTCCCACTTTACCCCCGGCGACTATGAGGCCCAAACTGCTTAACGCTTCCCCGAAGGACCCCCAGCTGGTAGGAAGAAGACGTGGCTGATGGCAGCCCTCGCCCTCTTCCCGCGGCTGGTTCTGAGTGTGTCACACGGGCACAGCGGGACCCTCGTCCTGGACACCCCTCAGGTCCGCCCTCGCTGTCTCTGTAGCTGTTTTTCTTGGCGGGCTCTTCACTCCTCCCCGGCTGCTCGGTGCCCCCACTCGGGCTCCCGGGAGCCGGCGAGAGCCCCGCAGAGGCCCGGTGGCTGCGGGCCAGGGTCTCTGCCGCGCAGGGCCCGTCGGAGGGGCGGCCTGGGAGCGTTAGCTATAAAAGGGGGCATTGAGGGGCGGGCTCCAAGGAGACTCCCCCATCGGCGCCCACAATGTGGGCTTTGTGAGTCCTGGCTGGGCCAAGCTGTGCGGGGACTTTCCCCTTTTTCCTCGGGAGAGATTATTTAATTTAAAAATAATTGAATGTGGAAAATGTTGGATATGGAAACTGTTTATCAGGGTTCCTTTTTGTTCCTCCCATTGGCTGTGCCCGCAGTGGTGGGCGGCAGTGCCCTCCCCCCGTGGCGGTGCGCCTCGCTCTGCACGCGGCGGGCGGGGGCACGGGGCTCCAGTGGACGAGCCTCGGGCTGCCGACGCGGCTGCTGTGGCCGAGGGGCCGCAGAGAGCCCAGGGTCTTGGGTGGGAGGTCGGGCCCGCTGGCCAAAAGCGGTGTTGTTTGAGGCAGAAGTTGACGTCCAGATGTGCTGCCATTCCCCCTTGTCCCCAACCCGATGCCCACCATCCCCCTTCAGGCGCTTCATCCCCCTGGGACACCCGAGGCCTCCGCTCCACACCGCCCGCCTCTCTCGGGTCCCGGGCTTTCCTTTGTCACACCTTCACCTCCTCAGCCTCCCGGGGGCCATGCCATGACAGCCAGCCAGGTTTACCCCTTTGTCCCCTGAGCACAGCATCCCCCATCCTTCCGGACACACACCCTGGTGCCCGCCCTCACCCCGTGCTTGTCTGCCCGCTCGGCGAGGTCAAGTCTGTCGTCGTTCTGCCCCTCGTCTCAAGACACTGGCTTCGCTCTTAAGGCGCAACCCTCATAGGCATTTAATGGAAAACCGGAATCTTCACTGACCGCCTGGAATCGACGGGACTCGCCTTCCAGATCGCCTTCCTCCTGCTGTGGTCCCGGCCAGGGCTCGCTTCTGGCGTCGGGACAGCCCCTGCCCTGCGTGCTGGCATGGCCGGCGGCTCTGTAAGGGGAGGCCTGCCTCCGACGCACACTGCCCCTGGTGTCCGGCTAGCGCCTGGCACGCACTTGGGGGGTTGATTTGATCCGTCAACCGCGTTGGCCCCGGAGTGAGTCCTGCGTGTTGCTTCTGTGTGATTTTGCAAGCCCTTCCCCCCTGCGTCACATTCGCATCGGAGACGGCCTGTGACAACTACCTTGGGTTTGCACAGGGACCCGATCCTTCCCCAGGAGTCCTCGGCGTGGCTAGGGGGTCTGTTTGGCATGGCCAAGCCCAGGGGCCACGTCTGGCCCCGCCGTGAGCTCCTCGAGGACCTGAGAAGAGTCTCAGGAGATCTGGCTTCCATGTCTCATCCCGGGAGGGTAGAGGGAGACCAAGATAGTGTGCGGACCGGCAACACGGGACGGGACTGGGGACCATGCCTCCCAGGCCTCTCCCCTAGAATTGTGATCCTACATGCGGTTCTGCACCAGGCAGATGTGCCAAGAGGCACCAGGGGCCCAGAGCAAACCTGGAGGGGGACCCCAGCCCCTGTTCGAGGTGGGGAGCCGGGCCCAGCGAGGGGGGCCCTCAGCCTCTGCTCCCGTGGCCCCGTCACTGGGTCCCTAGCGTGAGCCGGGCCCTGGCACGGGGGGAATGTAGGTCCTGCCGATTAGTGCTGTCCGTCGGCTTCTGGGAGGGTCGCCCCGTCCCTTGGACTTGTGCACCCAGTGCAGAGGTCTGCACGCAGTAGGTGCTCAACAAGCGCCCATGGAGTGCACGCAGGGTGAGCCAGGGGCAGCAGCGGGAGGTCAGAGCCGCCCCCCCACCCCGTGGCCAGCGTGAGCCTGGCCCTGGGGAGGAGCTGCCCGTCCTTGTGGTGTGTGAAATCGATGCCCTCGAACTGCTGGGCTGTGCCCGCCCTGGACAGGCAGGTCCAGGCCACGGTGCAGGCACCCAAGCCCAGGCCCCATGAGAGTGAGCCACAGCCCACTCCAGTCCCCATGGGCCCTGGCCCCGCCCCTGGCACCCCTGCACTTCCCACATTCCCGGGCATTGGCTTCTGGGGCCCCGGTGGTGTGCAGGGCAGCCACCTGGTCCTGCCCGGGGCCACTCCTGGGCCCCTCCCCATGGCTGCGGGGTCCCCTGGGGTTCCTGTGGCGGGCACCCTGCCCTGGGTTCCCTGGAGGATCAGGCCCTGGGCTGTCACTCTTAGTGGCTTATCAGCTTCCTGCAAGACCAGGGCCCGGCTGCTCAGGCCTGGGCAGAGAGCTTGCCGGGTGGCAGGAAGCAGAGCTTTTTCTGGAACCCAGAGAGCGTACGGCACGCCGTGAGTGGGTGCAGGCACCGTCCAGGGACCCGGGCCCGGGATGTCCTCGGGCCCCAGGTATGTCTCTGCCCGTTCGGGGTGAGGCCGTCCCCGGCACCCTCCAGCAGTGGGCCCCCAGCCCAGCTTTCCGGAGCACACACTGGCCGCCCGGCAGGTCCTCCTTAGTATTCGTGTGGCAGCCCTGGGAGTAGCCAAGCAGAGTGGAGAGAGGCGGGCAGGGGAGGCAGCTATTCAGTGCCATCGTGGAACCCGCCGCCCAGGGGCATGGGGACAAAGAGCCCTCTTCATCGGAGCAGCGGGCAGGGCGCTGCCCCTCACAAAGGTGGTCTGAGTGGGCGGGGCGGGCAGGGCACACCAGCCAGCTTCGGCAGCCCCCTCCTCCCCGGAGTGGCCGGATCTCTGAACTCAAGAAGGCTGTCCTGAAAGTGACCTTGAATGTCAGGTGCCACTCAGCCACACGCAGGACTCCTGACACCAGCCACCAGGTCCTTCACGGGGACTACCCTCCCGTCCCTCCCCACCCCTGCAGACCCAGGCCTCAGCGACCAAGGGGTGGAGCACGCACGGGGGGCCACACCCGCCGTACCCCGCCACCCGTGAGCCCCCAGCTCAGCCCCGCGAGCCGTGGGCCATTGGCTGTGCACAACAGCTCAGTGACAGCGTGGCCTGTTCTGGAGCCCTTGGCGGGCGGCAGGGAGAGGCGTGTGACAGGCACCCTGCCCCGGGAGGCGGAGAGGAGGAGGCAGCCGGGGACAGGCACCTGTCACAACGCCTTTGGAGGGTGGCGTGGGCCGGGCACCGTGCGCAAAATGGAGGCAGGAGAGGCCCAGGGCTTCGCACGTCAACCACAGCGGTTTTTGGCGTCTGGGAGCCAGAAGTCACTGTGTTTCCGCGCCGTTTCGTCAGCAAGAATCCGCTGCCCGCTCGCCTCGCCCGGCCCCCGGCCGTGTCAGCACCGAGGGCCGGCTGTCTGGACGCGGCATTCCCAGGCCCGCTCTCTGGCTCCCAGCAAGGGTCCCCGCCCGGGGCAGATAAGATAGAGCGGGTGTCAGGGAGGAGGTGCCGACGGGGCCGCCCCAGCACGCTGTGAGTGATAAAAGGGGCTTCAGAAAGGTGCTGACGTGGCCACGGGGCTTAATGAGGTCATCGCCGAAGCTGGTGCCCTGATAACCCGGGGTCAGGCGCCCAGCAAGCGCGGCCGCGGGAAGCAGCGTCGTCTGTCGCCGCCCCCGGGGCCCAGCACCCGCTCGTCTGGGGGGACCCCCAGCAGGTGAGGGGAGGGGGGGGCTCAGGGCATCCGTCAGGGCGGGGCTGACCTTCTCCTCCCTCCCAGGTCAAGGGTCAGCTGCAGGACGCTTCTGGCCGAGTGCCCCCAGGGCCTGCACTGTCGCGTGAGCTCCGGGCCGGGCCCTGCCTGGCGCTGGGCTGGACATGGGGGGTGAGGCACCAGCCACCCTTCGGCCTCACGACACCTGTGGGTTTGCTCAGGTGCCCTCTGCTGTGGACGGGTACCTCAGTTCGGTCCCAGCCTGGCCCAGCCCTCAGCCCTGAATCTGGAGAAGGGGACAGTAGGCGGGGACCGCACCCACCCCACCGGGTCACCTATCCTCTAGGGAGCAGGCAATGCCCAGCTCTGCCACCCCAGAGCTGGGTGCCCTTGCAGCCGCCCCCACCGCTCACTGGGTCTCCTTTCCCAACTGTGCGGCCTGGGGCATGCAGGGGTGAAGCTCCAGTCCCAGCGAGTTGTGTGTTAGAACAAAATCAAAGGTCTCCTGGGGCCGGTGTGCCCGCCCCACCGGCCACCAGCAGCCCCTGCCGCTCTGGGGCCCCTCACCCTAGGTGGGGATGGGGCCAGCCTCCGCAGGGAGGTGGGATGGGCACAGGCGGGGTCGGCAGCCCCTCTGTGGTGGCTCTCGGTCACAGCTTGGCTTTGTCGAGGGCCTCGGGGTGGAACACCCGGCAGGCCGGGCCCGTGACCTAGGTCGCTCGGGGATGGCACCCAGTTCCAAGCGCAGCCAGCGTCCCGGGCACGCCGCCCCCTTCCGAGGCCAGGACTCCCAGTCTGCGCGGCACCGCCCTGCACAGAGCCGTGGTCCCCTCTTTCTGGGCCACACAGGCATTTCCGTGTCCAGGTGGGGGGCGCCCAGGGCCTGAAGACCCCAGTCCCCGCAGAGCTCGCTCTGAAGGAGGTGTGGGGCCTCCACGTCAACTCTTTTTATTCCAGAGTCTGGGAGGAAAAACAAATCAGACGGCCATTTCCAAAAATAGTCAGGAGAGAGTGGGAACTGTCTGGGCCGGTGCAAGGGTGCACGGCCCCCTGGGTGGGGCGTGCGCAAGGGCCCCGGGGGACGATGGGGCTGCCAGGAGCCGCCTCCCAGGCCAGACAGACCGGGCTCAAGGGGCACCACCCCCCCAGGGCCCAGCCTCCTGGCGGCGTCCGAGCAGAGCGCCTGTGTGTCCCGGGGTCCACCGGGGCCCTGGCGGGCCCCTGCTTGACCCCCTGCTCCCCTCACCCACCGGACAGTGGGCGGTCAGAGGTACCCAGACGGGGCTTGGCACAGCGTGGCCCTCCTGGAGTTTCAGGTGGAAAAGACCCTGCTGTGGGCAGGTGTTTTGAAGGTTCTTCTAGAGGTTTCTGACTCTGAACACATGTTTGCTGGGCTGGGCTTAGAGAGAAAAGCGTCCTGGTGCCCCCTGGGGGTCCCCGGGGCTCTGCAGACCCGCTGCTATAGGGACATGAGAAACCAGTGGCAGGTGGTGGGCAGTAGGACTCCCCAAGGCAGGTGGTCTTCACCCCACGAGGGCACCCCAACCTCTGCGTCCTGAAACCCGTGCCCAGGGCTGTGGAGACCCGCGGCCCAGGCTGCCCCCCGCTGCGGACGGCGCCAGCCGGTGGCACCGTGGGCCAAGGGGCAGCTTGGCCTCAGTTCAGACAGGCCGGGCAATCTTTATTTTTTACGTAGAAATTCAGAGGAAGGTTTGCGTCTTGTCTTCACTTTCCCCACGTGGACAGCCTGGACCCGTGGGCCCCATGGGGCAGAGGCTTAGGGTTAGATCCCTGGGGATGGGGCGCCACCGGCTCCCCACACAGGTGCCCTGAAAACCACCAGTAGGCCTCAGCCTCGGTCTGAGACAGAACGCGGCCTCTTGCCCCTTGAACTTCACCTCCTTCATCGGCAGCCAGGCTCCTGCCGCTAAACCACCACACGGCCCAGGGCGGGGTGCACGCGGGCAGGGAAGGGGCCTCTGCTCTCCCACCAGGCTCAGAGCCTCCCACGGGACCCCCGCGCGGGACCCCGCCCCCACCCCTGGCCTGTGCTCTGCGCCAGCAGCCCACGTCTGAGCCACTTTCTCACGCGCTCGCGCTCCCTGTCTCCTCTGCATCCCTCTCTCCCTCCCTCTCGCCGCCGGCCCCCGCTCTCCAGCCCGGTTCGTGGGGCTCCCGCTTACGGTGGGAACTCGGGCCCTTCTCTGCCCGAGCAGGAGGCCCCCACAGAGCCGAGACTTGGTGCAGAGCCTCTTGGGGTGGGGGGCGGGGGCGGGGGCTGGGGAGGTGGCCCCCCTGTGTCAGCACCCCTCTGCCTTGCCCGGTTGCCCTCTCCCCGGACCCTGAGAACCCTTCCAGAGGGCAGGACGACCACACTCTTGAATCCAAAGGGGACACTCTTGGGAGACACCACCCTTGGCGGGCGGGGGCGGGGGGGCACCTCCTCCAGTGCCCCCCCTGCCAGGCGGGGGCCTGAGGCTGCGCTCCTGGTCCCCGGCCGCCCGCCCACCCGCCCACCCCTCGCAGACATCCCATCCCAGTTTCGGGTCTCCAGCAGTGGCCACGGTTTTTAATTGTTTTTCTTCCCAAACGCTCTCCCGGCCTCTTTGCCCTCCGCCGCCTCACCCCCGGCTGCTCGCTGCGCGTGGGGGCCGGGGTTCCAGGAGCATTTCCGCCCTCTCGCTGTATCATTTGATTTGTTCTCTTCCCCTCTCTCTTTCTTCCCTCCGCGGCCGGCCTCTGTGATTAAGCCTCCAGGACTCCTGCTGCTTTTAATAGGCCCGCAGGCTTGACCATCTGATGAGAAGGGGCGCGCAGCTCGCTCCGAGGCCACTCTGGAATCTCCTAATGCACAGTATTAATCATCACTGTCAAGCCATTCAGGCCCTCACTGCATCCCCTCCCCGCACCAAATTATACTAAACAGAGGGGGAAGGCCGTGATTGGCCGCATATTGAAAACAGACATCGGACAGCCCCCGCCCCCACCCCCCCACTTCGCGGCCCCCACCGGCCTCTGCCCGGTTCAGTGAACAATAGCGCGGGCGTGGGCCGGCCCATTCGGTGCTCACCGAAGTCCCGGGTCGTGTTGCAAAGGCCATGCCAAGATGGGGAGCGGCGAGTCCTCCACAGCAGGGCCTGGGGGCGAGCGTGGGGCGGCTTCGGGCGCCCGCCCTGCAGGCTTCTCCCCGTGCGTGGCCAGGGGCTCCTGCGGGGCCACGCGGGACCCAGCTCAGGGCCGTTTCCCGGCAGTGTGCCGACATGGAACCTGAGCGTGACGTCGCCATGGGTCCCCGCCACGGGGGTGGGGAGCGAGGCGGCCCCCGTGCACCCCGGGGAGCTGGCAAACTGCCCCCGGCCAGGTGCCGCGCCCGGGCAGCCCCTGCAACCGGGGTCTGCCCGCGTCCCTCGGCTCCTCCCTCCCGGCGTCCGTCATAAAAGTTAACCGGGTGTGAAATGCGTGGAGCGTGGGCTGCGGTAAAAGTTTACGACGGCGGACAACCCGCCTGTGATCTGCTTAGAGCCGGGCCTCCCCGCTCACCTGCACGGTGGGTCCAGGGCCCCCACAGCAGCTGGCGGGGCCTCCCCAGACATACGGCAAGGAGGGGGGCCCTGGGCACCCCTGATCTCATCTCGGAGGTGGGCCCGTCCCTGGATGTCTGTGGTGAGGCCGTCCAGCGTCCTCTGCATTTGTCCTGGGCTCACGAAAACACCCCCCTTGGGGACGGCCCCCATGTGCTTGTTCCACGTAAGTGCTGAGTTGACCAAGGGCTGAGGTCCTAGTCTCGGGAGTTGAGACCCTCGGCCGGCACCCGCGTCTTCATTCCATCAGTTCCGCCGCCACGGACCCTGCAGAGAGACAGTTAGACAGTCAAAGCTTGGGCTAGCGGCTGTCTGGTGATGGCCAGGCCTCCTGCCTGCAGTGCCGCCCCAACCTGCGGGTCCCCCACCCCCTCCACTACAAGGAGTTGAGGCTGCAGCACCGAGAGGAGCCCCCCAGAGCGGCCCTGGGGGCCCCAAGGGGTCTGCCGAAGGCCGAGGGGGCCTGGGGGCTGGCACGCAGGTGAGGCCCCGGGCTGCTCAGCCCACGCAGGTCACCTGGTCCCGAGGGAAGGAAGCCACAGTGAATTCTGGGCTCCTGGGGACCATCCTGTGACGTCTCTGTTTGTGGAACTGGTCCTGGTGGAGGTGCTTGTCCCCGGGGACGCTGCAGTAGGATAACCTTAAATGGCAAAAGTCCCTTTAAAACCAGGAGACTGGGTGTTCAGAGTTCCTGACACCAGAGGGACTCCAAGGACTCTTCAGGGCCCTTACCTGGCCTTGGTGGACGCTGGAGGAGCCAGATGCGGGGACCTGGGGACCCCCTCCCCGTGCCTGGGTACGGGCTGCCCCTGGAGAAGAGTGTAGCTGCGTGACCGGGGCGTTCGCAGAGAGCACTGCTCACGCGGGGCAGAGGAACATCCTCCCGCCCCCTTCGAACTGGCGGAGTAGACACCCGCTCCAGGGCTGTCCCAGAGCGAGCTGGGACCGGGACCCCTGACCCCCCCTTCCGGCCGGCAGTGCTCAGCATAGAGAAGGCAAGGGGCCCCGGGGCCGAAGCCCAGGTGTGCGGAGATGAGGCAGGGATCCCTCGATGGCAAGGGCCGTGCCTGCAGCATGTGGGTGGGGCCCAGAGAGGCAGGGGGAGGCCGGCTGGCCTGCACTGTGACCTGGACCCGCCGGAGGGGGCATCCCAGAGCCTGGGGAAGTGTGACCAGAGGCAGAAGGGCACGAGGGCCTCACCAACCGGGTGGGGGTGTTGGATTGAGAGCAACAGGACGCCCAGACCTGCAGGTACGTGAGGCCCGAGCTTTGCAAATGCACCTGGGGCCAGGGGCACGGGGGCCGGGGAGCGGATACGGCTGCACCCCAGGGAGACAACCGCACACGGTTTCTCTCTGAGCCCCTTCCTCGCCGCGGTCAGCCCTGCCCCTTTCTCACCCTCGAGTCCTCCAGTCGAATGGAAGAGCCGGCCTCACCCCCACATACCTTCTTTTTCCATTTCTCCGGCACAGTGGGCAGGACCTTGGCCTCAGCTTCCCTGTCTAGCAAATGGGTTGAACTAAACAGCCCAGTAGGGCTCTCTGGGGGTGCAATGCACCAAGGTGGGGGCGCTGGGGCCCTGCCGGTGCCTGACGCCCTAAGCAGCCCCATCCCCTGCCCCATGTGACCCAGACGCTGTGTTCTCTGTGGCCGGGATGGTGGGGGGGGGGGGTGCCCTGGGAGAGAGGACGTCACAGCCTGCTCACTGAGGCTCTCTTGGCAGCAGCTCTGGCTTGCAGGGGGAAGGTCGAGGGGGACCCCGATTCGGGGGGCGCATTAACGACTGTAAGAACAAGGGCCTCCCTGGCGGCACGCTGGACGTGCCGGGCACTGAACTGAGCTCCCTGCAAACACTCGTTCCTGTAGTGGCTGTGACCTGCCGCCAAGTGGGGTCACACAGACGAGAGGCGAGAGCCAGAGGAGGCTGAGCCCCTGCCCCCATGGGACAGAGCCGGACGGGTGCCCAGGGCTCACCTCCCGACCCCCAGGCCGCCTGCCCCCTCGCTCCAGGGCTGTCTCTGGAAATCAGAGCGCCCCACTGACCCCGACGCTCTTCCCCCCAACCCCTAAAACGCCCCCAGCCATGCGACCGGCAGGAATGTGGGTGAGGACGGTCAGCGCCGGCTCCTCCGGGCACCTCCCGACAAGAAGAATTGGCCTGTCGGTGGCGATGTGACAGCTGCCGCCCACACCTTGAATCACGCGCAGTGTTCAGGGCCCAGGACCCTCCGCGTCCTTCTGGAAACAGTGCCGTTTGCTTTTCCCACGATTCCCCTGACGGCGTTAGCAAAACTGCCCTAATCTTAAGCAAATAATTCCCCAGCCCACATCAGTGCGCAGCGTGCAGCTGGATCGCGGCTCGGCCCGAGCACCCTCCCACCCCTGTCTGGTGTGAGAGCAGCGTTCCCAAGCCCCCAGCCCCCGCCCGCCGAGCCATCGTCCCGGCGAGAAGATAAAGGTGGGGAAGCCCCGTGCCAGAGGGAGCAGCCCCGAGCAGACAAGACGGCCGGCTGTCGTCTTTATGACGTGTGGCCGCCTTCTGATCAGCCCAAGTCAGCGCCCACGCCGACCCCCTCGGAGGAGATGGGGCGGGGGAGGCGGGTCTGAAGCCCTTTCTCCAGCGTCTGCTGCGCCCCTTGCCTGTTCGCAGAGCTTTAGAAATAAAAGCGCGCTGGCTCCAGAGACCGGCTGCGTCGGGGCACCCCCTGTGGCCCTGGTCAGGACTCAGGGCAGCCCCTGAATGAGGCCCTGCCCTTGAACCCACCTTAGAGAGGAGCAGACTGAGACCAAGGAAAGCGGCGTCTGTGAACAGGTCGGACATGGAGACGGTGGTGCCAGTAGCCGGACTGGGCATTACCGTGACTTCAGGACAGGGTAGGGCACTGTCCCTTGTGCCCAGACTTCAGGGCTGGGTCCTGGAAGCTGAGAAATTTCCCAGAAGGTGGGGATGCTCAGGGGACTGAGGCAATGCCAGCCACACTGTGTCTCCAGACAGGTGGGGCGGCTCCACTTCCCACTCCCCAGGCCTGGGTAAAGGCGCGCCAGCCAGCACCTGAGTGCCAAGCCACCCATCCGTGCGGTTTGCCACACGGACCCGGGTGGGGCACCCCTCACCTCCGGCCCGGCAAGAACCAGACACAGACAAGTGGCCTCTTGTCTGTAAAGCACCCAGGCCCAGGAGGAACGCGGGATGCCAGGCGGGCAGGTCTTGCTCACGTGCCCCCCCCATCCACGTGCCCCCGGCCAGGCCGTGCACGGGGGACCCTGCCTGGGAGGAAGGGGGCACCTGCCTCCCTGGGCCCCGGCACTCTTGCCAACGCACTCTCTTAATGAATAAAACACTTCCTTCCAAGCGCCCTCACGGCCGCACACACCTGGCAGCTTCCATCTTCCCCTGCAGCCAGCCAGCCCACGCTGAACTGGACGAGCGTCCGCAGCCTTCACCCCCTCCCAGGTTCCAGCATCGGGCTCAAGGGCCCACCGGGTGGGTGCCCGGGAGCTCCCTTGGCGTGGCTCACGTGCAGGGCTTCCTAGCGCCCAGGGGCCTCTGCCTCCCGCAACCCCGCTCCCTGGATCCAGAAAGCGGTTTCCCGGGAGGGCGGCCTGTGCAGTGCCACTGTGGGAGGTGCAGGCAGCTCTCGGGGAACCCCTGGTCCAGACCCCCTCTGCCAGCCCTCCCGGCTGCTCCCAGGTCAGGCGGCCCGGCAACGAGGGCCTCGTGCCCCAGAACAATGACCTTCAGCCAGTGCTTTTCAACCACGAGCCACTCTGCTTTCCTGGGGTCCCTGGCAATATCTGGAGACACTCTGGCTGTCACACCGTTGAGAGATGGTGGGTAGAACCCAGAGACACTGCTTGACACCTGGTCGTGCCCTGGACAGCCCCCACGCAGACAGCATTCCGGACCCCGACATGCACGGTGGCGGCAGAGGGGCTGGGTCCCAGTGGGACAAGCCCGTGAGCGTGCACTCACACTGCTACCGGTGTGCAAGGGCACACTCGCTGTGCTGCAGAGGCGGCGCCCGGTCCAAGTGTGCAAGCTTGCTCTCACGTGGAGGAAGGCGCACGAGCTGTGCCCAGGGGCCCCGTGTCCTGGGTGCTCATGGGCTGTGCGTCCATCCTCAGAACCGGGACAGGGAGGGGGCTGGTCGAGGCCGCCACGCCTGGCTCAGCGTGGACAGCTCAGGAGCAGCGCAGAGGGCCACGCACCGCGGCGGGGGCGGTTTCCCCACATCCTGTACGCAGACAGAAGACACCGTAAAACTCCTGGCTCCTCCTTCCCGGGCTCGGCCTCCAGGAACTGGGCTAAGTTGGTCCTGAAGGGGTTCTCGCCAGACACGAGGACTTCACCTGCCCTGAGAGGGTACTGGGGGCAGTGGGGCGGCTCAGACAGCGTGGCCGCCCAGGAGGCAGAGGGCAGAAGACCCTGGCGGCCACAGGAAAACGTCTGCCACCAGCCTTCACCACTGCCCCCTTCTCGATGCCAGCCATGGCCCCAGGGTCCCCCGGGAGGGGGCGCAGCAGGCCAGGCTCCCCGCGGAGCTGGAAGATGCAGGCGTGACCCCCTCGCCTCCCCCACCCTTGCTTAAAGGCCCCTCCGAGACCCCTCCGAGCATGTGACAAGGCCCCTAGTCTTCTGGGGTCCTCAGGCCCGATGGGTGCCCAGGAGCAGCTGCCACCCATCTGCACAGGTGGCACCATGAAAACACACAGCACAGCTGGAAGGGACGCCTGACTGCCACCATGTCCGGGGTCTGCACAGAGTCACCGTGTGACGGTCACACCGCGAGGGACCGTGAGCTCGCCCCCGATCCGAACCGTTGGGAGGGAAGCGGACGCCCTCAGCGCATGATGGCCTGAACCCTGCAAGCGACACAGCTGATGCCGCCACCTGGGGCCGGCTCTCAGGTGAGCGACTGGCAGCCTCCGTACGCCCGCCGAACTCCTTAAATGTATATATGTACATTTAAATGTGCATAAGATGCATAGATATATTTTTTTAAACCGGAATTATGTTCTAAGTTCAAAAAAATCATGGAGACTAATTAAACCCATGCCACATGGCAGAGACTGGACAGCCCTCCTGGACAGAGTGACTCCCTTTCTCCTACATAAACTCCACAGAAACGTGAGGACCGCCCCTCCATCCAGGGCTGAGGCCAGGGTCCCAGGAAGCGGCCCGGCGGCGAGACCCTCAGTGGCCTCCCCGACGGGAGGCCCGTCTGCACCATCCACCAGAAATCTCAACATGCGGTGGTTCTGGGGTCGGGTTCCACTCTCCTCCCCACCAGCCGCCGTTGCTCGTCCTTGTCTGCACTCACGGCTCCATCCCGGGCCCCCTCTAAAGGGTCTTCAGGAAGTTGTTGACCATCTTCACTGCTTTCCCCGGGGGGGAGGGGACAAAAACACGTCCCCCTGTGACTCAGGAAGCCGGCACAGCCAGAACCGCACACGTGGGGAGGGACCCGGCGTGAGGCGCGACGCGCTGGCTCAAAGCGGGAATTCGCTTAGGAGCTGGCGCGGACACGAGCGTCGTGTGTCTGGCGTGTGCGGTCTCTCGACGGGCGCCGTGGGCACCCGCTTCCTCCGGGCTGGGACGCGGGGCTCAGGACCCGCGCAGACAGACGCCTCCGGCACGCAGATGACTCTGTTGCTGGCCCTGCCTGCCCCCACATGCACGGCCGGACGGACGGACGGCCAGGAGCAACAGACAAAGCAGCGAACTCCATGCGTTCCTGTCATCAGGGCCACAGTCCCTTGTCCCTAATTGTCACATGTTTGAAAGCCCTGGGAAAGGAACCGAACACGTCTTTCATCTTATCATCCGGGACATGACAGGTTAACGGCGACCACATGTGCAGAACTTGCATGTCCCAGACGGGGACACAGTCCGGGGTGGCGTTTTCCACTGAGGCCCGAGTGTGCTTGACGAGCCTCACAGGAGGGGCCGGCGACCTCGGGACGTGGCCAGTGCTCAAAGGCTCGGTACCTGTCTTTGTTCTCGGCGAACGGGCGTGGGCCCCTCCAGGGGGCCCCAGCTTTCCGGTCCGACATGGAGGCTATGTTGTCTCAGTGGCCCCCTGTCCTCATCTTTGGGGACCTGGACTGCAGGTAGCCAGTGGCAGAGGCGGGTCAGGCAGACGCAGCCAGAGAGGGCGCTGCATTCCCCCCGCCCCCAACCGCCTCTCAGGTGGAGTCAGGGAGACTGACTCTCAGGGGAGGAAGGAGGTGGCGGTCTCGGCCGCCCGCTGTCTGCTGTCCTTGCTGGGCTCTGGGGGGCCGAGCACTGTGCTGCAGGCCTGGGGGGCGGCCAGGGCAGGAGCAGCTGTGGAAGAAGATGCTGCCCTGGTGACTGACCGCAGGATCCACCAAGCTCTGCTGCCCTGGTGCCCGTGCCCTCCGGGTCCCGTTTGGACAAAGGCACTCCATTTTTCCAGAGTGGAAAAATCAGAAAGTGGTGCCTGGACGCCGGTGCCATCCTGCACGGACGGAGGGAAAGGCCGGGGGTCTGGGCACTTCCATTTTCTGCAGCAGAGCCCCTGCTGGGAGGCCGAGCAAAGACACCGGGTCACCAAGAGTGGCAGGATCTGCAAACGGCGTTCCAGTGAGTGGGATGGCACGTGGAGCCCTTTGAAGGGGGGGGACGGTGGCCAGAGACAGCGTTCCTCCACTCACATGGGCTGGACAGGGCGGCGGGGCAGGTGGACGGACGCGGCCAAAGCTGCCCGCTCAGAGGCTCCTGCACTGGAGCCGCGAGTCTGCTTTGGCTGTCTCGGCCTGGGGTTCCTCCCGCATGGCCCCCCGTCCGCCCGCCCCGCCTGCACCTCAGCGCCCAGCGGGGGCTGGAGACGGGAGCCCTGCGGACGACGAAGCCACGCGCAGCCTTGGGGACCCAGAGCCAACACGACAGGGTTAATGACCTGGAACCTACCCCGGTGTTCCGGGAGCTGGGGCACCCCAGCTTCAGCCAGGCAGAACGGCCGCCCTCAAGACTGTGGAAAGTCCAAATCAGCCTCGAGACTGGGGGGGGGGATCTAAAAGCAGGGGCTTGTCTGATGCAGCCGGGGGGCTTGTTCACGAGGAAGCCCGGATTTTGCCCAGCTGGAGCCTGAGGAACATCTCGACCATAAAAGCCACCAAACCCCAACCTTCTTGGGCGAGTAGCAAGGAATTTACATCCTGGACTTTGGGAGGAACCCCCGCCCCCGCCACAGGCCCGGGCGAAGAATGGGGCAGAGGACGATTCAGCCAGTCCCAGTCGTGGGGGTGTGACGAGGCCCAAGTGGCCACAGCCCGGAGTGGCACGGACATCGATTTGGAAGGTGAGAAGAGGCAGCCCATCCCAACTCGGCCCCGACCCCCAGGGGACATTTCCCCACTGAGGACGGGGGTGGCCTCATGCCAGCTCTGGCGACCTCGGCCTCCACCTTCAGCAGATGCCTCTTCCCCTCCTGGTGTCAGGCGTACGCACTTCAAGCTTAACTGAAACCTCGAGCCAGAGGGGATGTGGAGGCAGACGGCTGGCCCGCCCTGCCCATGGCTGGCCCTGGGAGCCCTCCCCGAGCACCAAGAGGACAGAAGGAGAGGGAAACGTCGGCCCTGGCACCGGCCCTGCCTCCTGGACTGAGAGGGAAGGAACCGAGCAAGTCCGGCCACACGGGCCCGGGGCAGAGGGTCCAGGGCGGGCGAGATGGGCCCGGGCAGCGGTGCGGCGGGTGGGACCTGCCCCGGGATCGCTGGCGGGAAGGGGCAGAGGATTAGAAGATACCACACCTCGAAGCCTTACCGTGAAGGGCCCCCGCTCCGTCAATGACTAGGGCAGTGAACAGGGGCTTTCTGACCCAGCAAGTCCTAGTCGGTCGGCGCGCGACCTTCCCTGGGGACACCTGATTCCCAGCCGGCTCCGGTGCCAAGACCTCCAGCCTCTACTGACAACATCGGCGTTGGAGGGGCCACCCACCCTATGGGTGGGTGTCCCGTTACTGCTGGCTGTCCACGGTCATTTTCCCCTGACTACTGATTTAACCCCCCGTGGGGCACAGACGTGCCCACCGCGTGGTAATGAAGCATTCCAGGGAAGACGTTCGTTTCTGGGGGGCCCCCCAGGCTGGGGAGGCCGCCCGCTCGGCTACCTTGCCCCGAGGGGGAGCTGCGGGACGTCTCAGGGCCCCCGCGTATCCCTCACTGGGGCCTTTATTGCTGAGACTGTGACCCAGCCTCAATTTTACAAACATAAAATTCCTCATACGCCCCCTTACCCCTGAAAGGCCCCCTCCCGACAGGCCCCACCTGCCGCCCAGGGGCGGCCACTGACAGTCGTCGTCCGAGGTGTGCAGGGCCACTGAGGAAATGCTCGGGAAGCTGGATGTTGACACCAAAATCCTTTTGAGGAAGAGGAAGGAGTAGGAGCGGGAAGAAGAACCCCAAACAAAACCAAATGCCCCCCCGAAACCACTCACTGAAAGCAGAGGCGTCCAGACCGGGATGGAGGGGCGGAAGTCGTGCCCCCACTTGAATGGGCCCAGGAGTCTTTCAACGGGAATCGACTCCTTTATCTTTTCTTCGTGGCTGGGGTGGGGGTGGGCGGTGAACCCGGACGCCCGTGGCCTCGAGCACGGACTCTCCCGGGTGAAATCGGGGTGCTGGCCCGTGCTCCACGGGGATCCAGCCTGAGAGCCTCCGTGGGCCCTGGAGGACGCAGAGGCCGGCCCAGGCCCACCCCGCCCGCTCCCACAGTGGCGTGGGGGTTCATGAACTTAAGAAGCTTGTCCCCCCAGGGTGGGATCTGGATGGAGGTCGTTTGGTGCTTCTTGGAGGCCCCGGGTTTGTGTTAGGTGGACCCCAAACAGTCCTACGTAGCAGCCTTCACGAACTGCACTTTGACCTTTTCACTGAGGAACGCGGGAGGTCCTGGTGGCAGCCGAGCTGCAGCCCGGGAGGCCGGTGCAGGGGGTGTGGGCCAGGCCGTCCGACTCGGGCAGCCCACCCTGTCCAGGGTGATTTCCGGACAAACCCCAACCACGGCTCCCTTCCCACCTCAGCCCAGGTGAGCGGAGCCATCTCCAGCCAGGATGTCCTCCCCCACCAGCCCTGCCAGCCTGCCCCTCACCCCGGCAACAGCCTAGCAATGACCCCGTGCCCCTGCACGTGGCCCCCCGATGCCAGGGCAAAATTAAACCCGGCTGATGGTAGCATACCTATTTGCTACCCAGGCAATTACTTCCTCCCCCGCCCGCCCCGCCACCCAGGGGCAGGTGAGCCTCCTGGAGACCGGAGCCAGGACGCAGCTTCGATGGTCCCCAGAAGCCTGACATAGGGGTCCGCCCCTCCCTAGCGTGAGAAAGACACGCTGCTGGTCCCTTCGGGCAGCAGCGTGTCTCAGGGCGGCCCCATCCCGACACGCGCCGGTCTCCCCACACCTGGCTGCGCTGCCGTCTGAACCTGTGCCGAGCGTCTGCAGGGCTGGGCCGCAAGTGGAGATAAAAGGAGGGGAGCATGTGGGGCCCCAAATACACCCCTGGCCCCCGCCAGGGAGCAGCAGCTGGTGAGCACGGAGCGGCGCCCCGCAAGCAGCCTGGACTCCGTGAGCTGAGGGTTCCGTGTGGCTTGCTCAGAGCGTGCGACTTGGGTTTCAGGGTCCCTGGGCTTGAGAGCGACCCAAGGTCCTCGGATGGAGGACTCGGGTGGGGGTCCTCCTGCCCTGTCTCCCGCACACTTAGACTGTCTCAGAGCCACAAACCTCCCTGAGCGCGTGGCTGAGGGCCACCGGGAGCTCAGATGCAGCCCCACCCGGAGTGGGCCGGCCTGTGCCGGGTTCCACGGGGGCAGGGACAGAGACAGGGACGCGGAGCAGTCAACCCCCCGACACACACACACACACACACACACACGTGCACACACACAGTCAGGGACAGGAAAAGGGCGTTGGGCTCTGCTTGGGAAGCGGGCAGGGGCTTCCTGCCAACAAGAACCTCTCTGCTCCTTCCCCCAGCGGGGGGCAGGCTGCCCGCACCCTGGGGCCCCGCTCCCCCTGCAGGGGGCCTCCACCCTGCGCCAGGAGGGGCCCCGGTGGTGGTGGCCCCGGGGCCGGGCCGGGAGAAGAAACACAGGACCTCTGTGCTGGGCGGCCGGCGGCCCCTGATGTCAGCCCTGATGTCAGCCACAGGCCAGAGGTGTCGGGGCCCGGCGCTGCCGCTGCACACACAAGCCATAAATACCGCCTAAGTGGGCCTGTCACTTGGCTGCGGCCGCGTTTCCATTCTGCAGCCACCGAAGGTGATTGATGAGAATTATCATTAACGCTAATCAGAGCCGTTTGGAGGAGGCCGGTGGGAGGAAATGCCCTTTGTGGGCTGCAGGGACCCCTCGGAAGGGGTTGGGTGCGCGTGTGTGCATGACTGGGAGCACACGGGCACGCGTGCACACGCTCACACACGGGCACGCACACGCACACGCACACCCAGGATGGGGCTCCAGGGCCCGGTGGCGGGAAACATCTGGGCAGGCGGGGGAACCGGTGCTCCGGAGCAGTCCTCCCCGTGTCGTGAAGGGCGGGCTCCCATGAGGCCGCCGCTGCCCAGCGCGCCGACAGCCCGAGAACACAGGCCTCGCACGGCTCAGCCCGGCTGGAATGAATTCTCTCCGGCCGCCACCGATCGCTCTCATGACTTAATGTGCTTGGCAGCTGCTGGCAGACTGGACAGGCTTGGCCAAAATTAGAACCGGAGCGGGGAGGAGGCGCCGCGGCGAAGCCCTGACGCGGGGTGCGGTGGAGAGTGGGCACCCTCTGTGGTTCCGTCGCCTTCTTCCCTCAGCGCCCAGCCTTGACCACCACGCCCGGCCCTGGGCTGCCCACTCCCAGCCCATTATGCCGGGGACGCCGCCTTCCCACCCATCCCCGAGGAAGTGGCCGACCGGGCTGCGCGGCAGGCTTCCCCACCCTCTGTGTCCTCGCTCGGGGGGCCCAGTGTGGCCCAAAGATACAAAGTGTCCTTTTATTGGAAATATCAATTCAGAAAGGGGCTAGTAGTAAGCTGAGAATATTTGGATAAACTTGACAGCCCTTAGGACTGAAAAAGACCTTTTGTTCCCTCCGAGAAAAAGGCTGTCGCGCGGCCCTGGGCTCCCTGGAGCCGGTCCAGAGAAAACTGAGGTCGGAGCAGAAAAACGGTCAGGGCGTCTCGTGAAAGATCTTTCCTCTAGGTCAAATGTGTATTATTATTTATTTTATTTTTTTATTAGAACGTGTGGTTAACATCCCATTGCCGAGCGTCAGGCTACACCCCTGCGTGCGAGCGCGGAGCCCGGTCCCGCCGGCTCCCAGCGCACAGAGGGGGCTCTGCGGCCTTTGGAGGGGAGAGGGATCTGGGCGGCGCGACGCCTTGCTTCCAAGACGTTGATGCTCTAAAGACGGAGCATCTTCCGTCTCTGCAGCCTGGGGACCCAGCTGTCACGGGCGGGGTCCCCTGTCCGTTTCCAGTGACAGGAGGTGGTGTCCCTGCCTCACACGCAGGTTTGATTTGGGAGGGTCCGCCCAGCAGAGAGGAAGGCTGGACGCAAGCCCTTTGCTCGGACGGGTTTGGGCTGACCCCCTGAGCCCGACGCTCCAATAGCCCAGTGACGTTTTGGGAAACACTGGGGTGCAATGAGGCTGCCAAGCCAGGACCTCCCCGCCACAGCTGCCCCTAAGTGCCTGATGTCCTGAAACACATGAGCAGCCCCAGGATCCCCGATTCGAGAGTCTCTGGCACATAGACCCCAGCTCAGCAGCCACTCCGAAGGTCTCAGCCACCGCAGAGGGGCACCGTGGCCACACCCTGGGTGGCCACCACTGGCTAGAAAGGCGTGAAAAGGAACTTCTGCACCCATAGCCGTTGTCGCTGTTGGTGGATGGGTCCCCCTGCCACACGCACCCTAAGGGTGGAAGAACCGAGTTCCCACGGCCCTTCTTGAGATAGTCGCCGGGGTCATGCCCCCTCCCAGGACAGTGGACAGGTGAGCCACCCGAAGCCACCCCGTGGCCCCGTAACTGTGCAGCACGGCGCCCCCTTTCCTGGGTTTTTACTCTCATCCCAACGACATCGTAGAAACCAAGTGGCCAGAATAAATCACACACCGAGCCCCCCCTAGAAAGCACTGTCCTCCCGCCCTGTGCCCCTCTTCAGATAACGAGAGCACGGCCAGATCCGCAGAGAGATCACCGTGACGACGCTCCGGGGCGCTCACACTGCCGTGAAGGCCACTCTGTGCCACCCTGGAGAGGCTGTGGAGCTGGTGGGGGCCCCTCAGAGAAATTTGTGTCCTATAAACGCTTGTCATTGGGTCGTAATAAACCGTTTTGGTTCTATTTCCTGAGCTCGAATAGATGTTTGAACTTGGCCGGCGTGGACTTGAAAGGGATCCAGGTAATACCGTGGTAGGGGACACATTTTTAATTCCTTTAATATATTTCATCAGAGGTGACTGAACTGGCTGGAACTTGCAGAAGGAGGGAGACCTAGTGAACTTAATTGGTTCCATTTGTCATTCCGGTCCGACTCTGCCGCACCTCGGCCTATGAATCATTTCCAAACTTGCCGATCTCACCCGGCATGCCCACGGCTCGCCGGAGGAAGCCAGTTATGGGTCCCCAGGGAGACGGTCTGGGCTGAGCTCACATCCCATGGCAGGCCCGCCCCACCCATGAGATGGACGGCGTGGGAGAATGGAGAATCCAGAGGGGGCCACGGGATCCGGAATCCCGCCGTCGCCATGCCCAGTAGCTTAGTCACGCCACGTCTGACGCACTCGGAGAGAGATGGCCCGTGGGGTCACAGTCACAGGACCTTGGGGCCCCTCCCCCCTCGACTAGGCAATGGTGGAGCCCTGGGCTCCCCGAAAGCAGCAAGCCGGGGCGGCAGAATCAGGAGGACACAGTGTTCGGAGGAAGAGCAGCCCCCGTCTGTGTAAAGCCAAAACGAAGGTGCGGCCGGGCCAGTGTGCCTCGGCCCACTGCAGGGAGACCCCCGCGCCACTCTGCGCAGGAGCGTCCGAAGGCAGCACGGCCTGCGGCGGGAGCCCCCGCCAATGTCCATGTTTGTATGTCGGAGCCGCACGCGCACTCGCGGTGGGTGGTTGGCAGGGTATCTGCTTAGATTCGGCCCGTCAAGATTTGAGCTATTTGTGGGAGCTGATCTCAAAACATGAGGCTGACGCGGAAGGCGGTGGGTCACGGAGCTTCTCTCCACCGACGCATCCCCTGGGGAAGGGAGGAGGGATGGGCTCAGACAGGCCGAGTCGTCGCTAAATATAACCCGACCGCCCGCCAGGTCTTCCCTGAGCACCTACTGTGTGCCTGGCCCCACAGGGTGCTGAGATGGACAAGCCAGCGGGGCGGGCCTCTGCCCCATCGACCCCGGGGAAATCCCACTGTGACACTGAACACGGGACAACGACACTGGGATGTGGGACCCACGGAAAATCGCGACCCTGATTTCCAGAGAAGGAGGGCGACGAGGAGGAGGCTTTGCATGTCCTGCGGCAGAACCCACCGAGGAGCAAGGAGAGGGGTCCAGATGGTGACGCAGAGAGAGGAAGGACAGACTCACTGGGCAAAGGCCGGTCTCAGTGGCCTGGAAGCACCTTACCTGTTTGTCCCCCAAACCTCGATGGGCCACCACTGTCTGTCTGGTTTTGGGAATCAGCAGGATGAAACCCACTGCGACTGTTCCGTGATGGAGCGGCGGCCGCGAGAGTCCCTCTGGTGTGCGGAACCGGCAGGCTTCCTGGGAGAGGGGTCCGTGTGTTCTTCCACCTTTACAACTCCTGGCAGGGCGCTGCCTTATATCTGACCTTGGGAAGTGGTGGGAGCCAAAGGTGCCTGGGGAGCTCGGGGGACTCTCTGTCTTCATCGTCGTCTCATTCACCAGTCCATTTGTCTACCCACCCACCCATCTGTCATCCCTCCACCATCTCTCCATCCACCCATCCATGTACCCATCCGTCCATCCATCCGTCTGCCCGTCTGTCCTTCCACCCGCCCGCGGAGACATTTGCTGGGTCCTGACTGCCCCGTAGCTCTTGGCAAGGTCCGGCGGAAGTTTAGCCTTCCTCGGCCGCCACGGTCAAGTAGAGAAGGCCGAGAAAGGCAAGGCCAGCTGGGAGGCTTAGGGCTGGTCCCCAGAGAATGTGAAAGGGACAAGACAGGCGCCCGGCACCCAGTGTCCAACCCCGCGGCCCCGTTCTTGCTGTGCAACATTGAGCTGGTTACCTAACTCCTCTGTGCCTCAGTTTCCTCATCTACAAGTGTGACTGCAACCGTGGCTGCCCATCAGGGACATGCGCGCTTCTAGGGACTCAGCGGTGAGGCTCAGCGGTGACCAGCGTCTGGAGCGGCGGTCTGTCGGGTGGTGGTGGAGGGATGTCTGGAGAGGAAGTGGAGAGGGGAGTCTGGGCCTCTCTCAGCCCAGATGCGTCTGGTTCCCTGAGAGGTGCGTGGGGAAGTCACTCCCAGGTGCAGTCTGCATTGTTGTCCACAGTGACGGGGACGCTGGAGAGAGTCAGAGGGTGACAGGGCCTGGGGCCTCAGAGCAGCCCCCCTCCACGGTCATGGGCTGGAAGGTGCACAAGTCCCAGCCCAGGGGGACGGAGCTCAGAGGGGCGGCCCCGGGCCCTCGGGGGGCACCTCGGCCTGGCCTTCTGTTCCCACACCTGGGCTCCCGTCCAGCAAAGAGAAAGTCGAGGCCGCTGGTCCCCAGGCCCGGAGCACGTGCTGGCTGGGCCGGGGGGGCACCCCACCCACAGCCGCTTAGCCCGTGTGGAAACTGCTCTGCACCTGGTGGGGGACAGTGCCCGCTCACAAGCCCTGCAGTTTGTCACCAGCTCTGTGGCCAGGGAAAGGTCACGAGTGTGACACCTCGCGCGGGCCTCGCACCGCCTCGGCAGAGCCGCTTCCTGTGGGCAGACCCGGCCCCGCCTCGGCCCGGGCAAAGGCGCCGCCACGGCCGGCCCGTTGGGGTGACTTGGGCTTATTTTCCCGGTCGTTTTCATGAACTACAAAAAAAAAGAAAAAGGAAAGAAAGCGAGAGCGCCTCACTTCAGAACGCCGCAGCCGGGTCTGCAGCGGGCGCAACCCCCAGGGTCCGAGCGCCTGCACCCAGCTCCGCTCCAGATCAAACGCGGGTTTGAGCTGTGTTTGGGCTGTGAGCGTTTTAGCCACGTCGGCCCCGGGGGCAGGGGCTGCCTGGGGACTGATGGGGGCTGGCGGGGCCGGGGGGCAGGAGTGAACCTGCTCGCTGGGGGCACTTCACAGGCCGGGCCAGGATTTCGGAGCTTCTCTGCACCGGCAGACTTTACCCGTCCAAAGAGCCTCAGGTGTTGGCATGTTGGTGGCCTTTCACTGCTGCCATCCCAGGGCATAAGCTCTCGCTGGCCTGCGACCTCCGCCTACAGCTGCAGGACCGGCGGCGGCTGTTTCCACCCCTCGAGGAGCAGAAGCCCCACGAGGCCGGGGCGGGGCTGAGCCCCTGAGGGACCGAGCTTGTGCATGGGGACACCCACAGATGGGTCAAGGGTCCCCCATGTGGTGCCCAGTTGGGGGGGCGGGCACAGAGGGTCAGAGCATTTACACCCAAATTACACCTGGATTACCTGAGGCCAGGCCTCTGCAGGGACCCACTTGGGCAAGTAGCCGTCCTTCTGACACTGGCGCTGTCCTCGGAGGGCCAGGTGGAGGGGCCCCGGTCCCGCCGCCACTTGATTTTCTCAGTCGGTTCAAGTCCAGCCCGAAATTCTTGCTTTGACCCTGTCGTCCAGCCGGGGGCTGAAATCCCGTCTCGGTGCTTGTGAGGACTGCCCAGTAAAAGGCCACAGAAGCGGGTGGTGCTCACCTGGCGTGACGGGGCTGCTCTCACTTCCGGGCCCTCCCCCCAGGCAAGGCAGCAGTGGGCGGGGGTCTTCCGCCAGGTGCGAGTGTGGCCGGCCAGCCTGTGGTGAGGGAGGCAGCTGGGATTTCATGGGGTTTCAGTCGGGGCGAGCCCCACCAGAGCCGCCAACCCTGCCGCTGGGCCTGGGTGTCCCGGGAAAGGATGGAGCTCCAGCGGCCCCAGGAGCTGGTGTCCTCCTGGGCTGGGCTAGGAGGAAATGACAGGCGCAGGGCCTCCCCTTTGGGCAGGTCCGTCATGAGCTCCGGGGGCGCTGAATCCTGGGGACACCGGGTGAGCCTCGAGGTCCCCTCCCGTCAAAGAGCCCTGCTCCAACCGGAGCCAGCGAGCCGGGCCACCGCACTCGGGCTGCCCTGACCTTCTGAGGGAACTTCCCGTTGGCCACAAGGCAGGAGGCCTTTAAAGAGGACGTGTCTGTAAACAGGGCCCCTGTTATAGAAAGTCCGTTTACAAACGTCTCGGGGGAAACGCCTTGCGCCATCATGTCTGAAGACTGAGCTTCCTGGGCTGAGCGCCGGCCACCTCATGGGGAGCGTCCCCGGGACCCCCGCCCATCACTCAGCAGGCTGCCCACCCACTGGCCTGCTGTCCCCAGGCCCAGGACTCTGCAGTGACCGAGGACTTCTCTCTGGGGACACGTGCAGATTCTGAGAGGCACGCAGGTGGGCAGGGGGGTCCTTGAGGGGAACCTCACGAGAGCCCTCGCCTGCTCCCTGCCAGGGAGATTCGTCCCTCGGGGAGGAGGATTGTGCAGGGGGAGGGGGCCGGGGGGCCACCCACCGGACGTTCCTGACCGGCCAGGAGTCTGTACATGTTGCCCACCCAGGAGACCCAGGAAAGGGCCATTCCTGCCCAGAGCCCCGGTCAGCACCCGGACAGCCCCACCTGCAGGTTCCCAGCAAGCAGGCACAGCCCGCAGGGAAGCAGTGGGTGCCCCTGCCACCAGCACAGGACACTGGAGGGCTCTCAGAGCCGGGCGTGGAGCTCTGCTGAGGCCAGACCTCCTGCTCCTTGGCCATGGGCCTCCACCCAGCCAACGCGGAAACAGAGGCAGGACCCTAGACCACCCCCCACCCTGTGTTGTCGGGTTGAGAATTTGGAATTTCAGACCTGGAAAGGTACATGTGGTTCAGAGTGCAGCCCCCCATCAGAGTGCCCCGGGGGCATGGCTGCCAAGCCTCCCTTGAATTCTCCTGGTGACGGAGCACTCACCCCTTCGGGAGGCTCCTCGCCGCCAGACGGGCTGCCTAGTGAGGTGACCGGGCTGCTGGCCCTAAGGTTTCAGTGATGGCTCTTGCTGGCAACCTTCTCACTGGTGGTCACTCCGAGGGGGTCCTGTGTCCGAGCAGTTCTGTGTTTCATTCACTCGCTCCCGTCCCACTGGAAGAGCTCGTCTGACTCACCAGTGGGCCTGTCTCCTTCCGATGGCTCCAGACTGGAGCTCACGGGCCGCAGGCTTACGTGGTGGACGAGACGTGTGCTCGGGAGGACGCCCCGCCCCCACCCACTCAGACCGTCAATTCTGGGAACACCCCTGGAGTGAGGCCGCATTCAGGCCGCACCAAGGGCCGGTGACCCAGCTTCTGCGGCAGGCAGTGAGGGACAGCCGCCCAGCCCCAGCTTTCCGGAGCCTCTCCTCTCGTCCCCGTGTGCCGTTGACATAATCGGGGTGTGTAAGTCCCACTCCAGGGAGCCTGGACAGGGCTTGCCCGGGGTATGTGACATCAGCTTGCAGCTCTACTTGACCGTGTCTCGCTCTCCATTTTTCTGCAAATTGTGTCAGTGCTGCTCTTCCTCGTCCCGGGCTGTGCTCTTGGGTCTCTGAGACCAGTGGGCCCTGGTCCTTACCCCCACACTGCCCTGGAGCTGTCGAGCGGAGGCCAGGGTCAGCCGGGCGTTGTCCTAGGAGTCCCAGCCCGGCTTCCCCCAGGCGCGGGCCCCAGGAGACGCTGCCTCTCTCTGCGCCCCCACCCTCTTCTTGAGCTCGGGGGACAGCTGGCCTCCACCTCGGAGCACTCCCCTAAGTTTCCTGTTCCTCCTAGAGGCAGCCCCCTGCCCTCGCCCCTCCCCCATCTCTGGCCGCCTCCCTCCCAGCCCGAATGGCGGCTGGCGGGGGTGGGGTGGCCCAGGCCCGTGACCCGCCCGCCTGGACTCCGGTCTGCCTGGCAGCCTGTGACCCCCCGCCAGCCCCATTTCACGTCAGCGCTTGGTCGTCTCGTGGCCGAGCCCTGTAATGAGAGCGAGAATGGGGGTTTACGAGCTCGTCTGGGACCCTGTCCGCGCCCAGATGGAGGTGTTTCCAGAAGGCCTCCCCCCGCCCCCTCCATCCAGCACAAGAACGACCCGCTGTTCCCGAGCCTCGCGGACGCCACACATCGCCGCCAGGTTGTGCGTGTGCCCGTGCGCGCGGGCCTGCGGGCGGAGAGGCCGCGCGGCGTTGTGGCTGGGGCTTGTGGCTCTAAGACAGCTCCTCGGTCCCTGGAGAAGGGGCCGGCGTGAGCAGGAGACCCTCCCCGGTGCCCGCCCAGCTATTGGGGGTGGGCGCTGGGCCAGGGCTCGGGGAAGCTGCTAAGCGCGACGGGGCCCGGCGACCGAGGGCAGCCTGGGCGCTCGGACCGCGTGCTCGGAATCCATTAGGCGAGCTGACGACAGACGCCCGGGTGCCCCCGCCTGCGTGCTCACCCCGGCGGGGCCGGCGGCTGGCCGTGCCCGTGAGACGGGAGAGAAGCAGCCCACAGAGAGCCCGCAAATTACAAGTGCAGGAAAACCTCAAATGATGTGCAAAAAAATTGTCAAGGTTAAGGGAATTTTTCCATTCCTTTGCTTCATAACTCGGCATTTCTGATGGGGGTGGTTTACGAGCTGGGGGAGCTGGTGGGGGCGAGGGGCAGGGGGTCCTCGAGCGGAGGGCGCGGGCATCAGGGCAGCCTCCTCGGGGGGCTCCGGCCCCCAGTGGGAGCCAGGATCCGGCCTGGCATCGGGCAGGAGAGCACTGCTCCCTGCGAGAGGCGGGAGGATAGGGTCTGCCCTCTACCTGGCACCTCTCGGAGGGAGAGTTTTCGTCTCTTTGGAAGGAAAGGGTTAACCAAGACCTCTTCTGTCACCCCAGCAAGCCAGCCAGGGTGCCCACCAGGGAGAAGAGACCTCCTCTGACCTTTAGGGACCACCAGGAAGTAGCTGCCACCCAGTGACCACTCACATGGTCAGGGCTGAGACCAGGTCTTCTGGGTTGAGGAGGAGGGGTGTTTCCCAAGAGTGACCAGGAAAGAGGCTGCTGGCCAGCGTGGGAGCCCAGCAGCGGAGGCCCCGGAAGATCGTGGCCTCCGAGCCAGGCCCTGCACCCCGGGAGGGACAGGGACAGACGGAAGGCCCCGGCACAGTGTCCGTGGGGGTGAGCAGCCAGCCATGCCCATGTTCAGACACCCTTGGGAGAACGGGGGCATCTGACCAGGCGCAGGGAAGATTTAGAAGGACACGGGTCATGTACAAGTCCCCGTGGGGCCGTTGCCTGGGGAAGAGAGAGGCTGTCCTGCGAGGGTGAGCGAGCAGGTTCCTGGGAGGCAGGGCCCCCCGCCCCCAGGGACGCCCCGGGGTCACACTGGGTCGAAGACAGACCCAGCTGTCCGGGAGCCCTCGGCGGGGGCCCTGCGCCCACAGGTGTAGACTTGCTCCGGGTGGCAAGGAGGGGCTTGGGAGCGGGGTCAGATGGGATCAGCCTGGAACCTTCCAGTGGCCCCGGGAGGCAACAGGCTTTCCCTGCCCTCGGCTTCCTGAGTGTCTCTCACCGTCTCCCAGAACAAGGCCTCTGAGAACCTGTAGGGTCAGGCATGCTCTGCGGGGTGACGGAGGGGAAGGGGGAGCCAGAGAGGCCCGCCGGCCGGGGTTGGGGGCCCTCTCACTGTAGCGGCCAGGACCTCGGGGAGCGGGTTCTTCAGGTAGAATGCTGAGCCCAGGGCCCCCCGCGGACGTGTGAGGAGGGGCGACGGGGCGGGGACCCCGGAAGGCGGTGAAGGTGGCGTGTGGGGACAGGCGGGGCCAATTCCTCACTGGAGCTGATTGGTCTTCTCCCAAAACGCAGCGACTGCCAGCGACACCCACCCGAGCAGCAGCCCTAACACGCACACGCATACACGCGTGCACACCGCACAGCGAGGAGCTCCCAAGCACTTAGGACGGTCGTTCCTTAGTCAGTTCGTTACGTGGCCCTCCTTCCAGGGGTTTCTGGGAGACAGTCCCCAGGTCCCAGGAGGTCGAGGTGAGACGGCACCCTTGAGCCGGCTGGACCCAGGAGCGTCCCAGTCCCAAGCTCTGCACCATAGACGGGGGCTGTGAGGTGACAGAGCAGGACACACACACACACACACACACACATACACACACAGAGAGACAGAGACTCCCTGGCCCTGCCAGCACCCGTGTGGCACATGCTGTGGGGTGGGGACCGCAGGACACTCCACCCCGCACCCCTCCGTCAGCTTCCCTTCCATCTTCCTGTCACAGAGGAGGGTGGTGGGGCAGCCTCGCTGGTGGAGGTGCCGCTGACCGCAAGCTTTGTGTGGTGGGCCTTTTCGGTGGGTTTCCTGCAGCTGTGGTGGGAGGTGAGAGGAGGGACCCTGAGAGGCCTTCACACTCCCCCCACCCGCCCGCCTGCCCACCTGCCCACAGGGGCCTCCTGATGGGGCTCAGAGCAGGCCACGCCCCCTCCCCGGCCTCCCAGGGACTGGACTACAGTGGGACAGAGACGGAGGGTTCTGCTGCCACACTGTCCCTCCCTCCCTGTCCCCACCTGTTCCCGACTGCCCATCTCTTGTCTCCATCCTGCCCAGACCCTCTGGCTTCTCTCCTCTCTTTTAGAATCAGGCCCATTGGTGCAGGGTCCCCCCCAAATGGGGGATCCTTAGACCTGAGGCCCCTCGAGTTGCATTTGCTTTCCAGATCAGCCCGCAGAGGTGACAGCGCAGCTGGGCCCCCAGGGTGTCCCTTGGAGACTTGTCATTTGAAGCAGGGCCTGCCACGGGCTCCAGAAGGGGTCGTGGGCATAGACGCGTGGACAGGCTAGCGTCAGGTTATGTGTCTCCCCAAAACTTCATGGGGCCGTTGGCCATTTAGAAAGCATCTGTGGCTATTCGGGGACCGCCCGAACTATTTACAAAACACGCGGATTCTCTGGCCAGAGGTGTCTCCTCCAGGACCCAGGGGGCAGCCTCCTCCCCTTTCCGGCCCCTTGTGGTCAATTGCTGGGTCCTGAGGAGAAGCTGCAGGGGACGGGCCAGGGCACCCAGAGTCTGCCACCTCTGTTTGCACTGGGATGGGTCACCGCCGCCTGCCCTGACCTTCTCTGGGTCCTCCTGACGCTCTGCTCCCCGTCACCCGCTCAGCTGGACACACCTGTCCCCCAGGACCCCAGCGTGGTGGGGGCTTCAGCGCCCGCTCCCCCTCCGCGCCCCCTGCGCCAGGCTGGGCCATCCCTGGTAGTCTCCCCGATACGGCTGCTGCCATGCCTCAGTGGGGACAGAGCAGGTGGGGGCGGGGAGGGACCCAGCCACAGCCCCCCTCCAGGGGGTCCCTCTCAGAGCTGGGACAGCAGTCAGGCCTGTCTTTGCACAAAGGAGCCACTCTGAGGTGGCCCTGAGCAGCTGCCAGCCACTGCTGGGCAGAGGAGCGTTAGCAGGGACGTCCGGGAGGAGCCCGTGGCCCCGCGGGCGTGAGAGAGGCTGCGTGGCTGCAGGCCACGGTGTCAGATGAAACTTTCCACTTTCCAGAAAACAAAATGTTTTCTGACTTTCAGGGTGAGGCGCACACGGGCGTGAGCGTGCACACGCACTGCACCGGACTCGTGCACAGCTGCACCCCCAGCACCTTCCCCCCCAACACCTTCCCCTTCGAGAACGGCTTTCTACTGCCCTGCCCCCACCCCCCCCTCGGCAGAGGGCTCTGCTCTGAGACCCAATGACCTGGGCTTTCTCACACGTGGGGCAACTTCAGTGGGGAGCGTTTGCAACGCTGGTGGCCCTTCTAATCCTGGGCCAGTGATCTGCTGGGTGAGAAAAGAGGGGGCCCCCTCCCCTCTGCCTGGCTGTGGAGGGCTCCCAGGCGGGTGGGCGGGTCGGCCGAGGGCCTCGCCGATGGCCAGATGCTGAACCGCCCTCTCCTCTGCGCCCAAGCCGCTGGCCCCTTGTGAGAAAGATGCTTCTGACCCACTCGGTTTTCTGTCTTCCCGGGCAGGCCTCCGACGACCTGGGCGGCGAGAAGTTCTGCGTGGACGCTGGCCAGCCTGGGGCCGGCAGCTGGCTCAAGTACATCCGGGTGGCGTGCTCCTGCGATGACCAGAACCTCACTATGTGTCAGATCAATGAGCAGGTAGGTGTGGGGCTGCACGCGGGGGCCCTCTGCCCCTGCGGTTGGCCTGCGGGTCTTGGCCCCAAGGCGGAGAGGCGTGGGGCTGCCGACATGACGGGTCCGCTGACCTCTGCCACTCACTTTTGCCAAGCCTCGTCCAGCCGTGGGGGTGGCTATCTGATACCCGGTCAGTGCAGGGTTTCCGGGAGCTCAGCGACACCCCATGAAGGCGCCATCACGGCCTGGCAGCCTCGGGGAGCCAAAAGCTGATGGCATGTGTGGGGAAAAGTGGCCAGAGCGGACGCGCCCCACAGCAGGGTCCACGCTCCCATGGCGGCCGCTGCCCGGCGGGCTCGGGACGGGCAGCGAGCAGGAACCATCTGCGGCAGCGCTGCGTCTGAGCGCACTGTTGACCCAAGCCCTCTGGGAGGTCGGCGCCAAGAGTCAGGAAGGCCGACACGGCCTCCGCCGCCCACGGGCCCCGGCACCCACTACGGCAGCCGGGCCGGCCTGCCGAGGCGACTCGCTCACGACGGGCGTCCGGTCCACCCCCAGGCTCCAGGCAGCGTGGGCTCTGGCTCTGTGTGGTGGGTCTCCAGACCCACATGCTGACCAGGACGGAAGACGCCGCGTGGAGTTTCTTGGGACCAGAAAGGCTCAGAGCAGTGTCCCGGGGCTGGGAGCTGCCCCTTCCATGGCTTTAATTACGAGTATGCAAGTGGCCCCAGAGCCTCTTGGCTCTGCGCCCCCAGAGCCAGGCCCCTCGGGCCACGTTTTCACTGTGTTCCCAGAGGACTGGCTTCCTGGGGAGCGGGGGCCCAGGCCCTTCCATCAGAGCTGTTTGCTTTTGCCTATAATATCTTGGGGTTACACATGGGATTTCATTTGCAAAAAGGATTCCATTGCTTTCAAAAATGTTTGCGGAGACCACATAACAAAAGGCACATTCTCGCGCCGCCTGTGCAAACCATTAGCGTCGGCTCGAGGCTCTTGACGTTGGAGAAACGGTTTGGCATTAATAAACGTGAGGCGCGCGACCAGGGCGGTCCCCAGGACCCCCGTGGGTTGGCGGGCGACTCTCCCTCATCTGCTCAGTGTCCCCGGCAGGGATCAGCCTGCACCGAGCAGGGCTCCTCGGGACCCAAGCTGGCGCCAGGCGCCACAAGGCTCAAATCTGCCGCCGCTCCCAGGACGCCCACGGCTTTTAGTGAGGACCCAGCATTTGGAAAATAACTTTTTCTCCAATTGCAAAAAACATCAACAACAACAACAACAACAAAAACCCTACAAGATGTAAAGCAAAAGAATATTCATAAAAATTAGACCAGAACTGGAAAAGAACTTTTCTTTCTGGATGATGGTGAATTTTGAGGCTCGTGGAAAGACGGTCTTGTCACCCTTTGTATTTGCGTCCTTGGCTGGGGACGGCACACCGCGGGGCCAGGCCGGCACTGCACTTCCGTGACACACAGAACCGAATAACGAAGCGTCCCGATTTTCCATTTAGGAAATCGAAGTGCTGGCGTGCCGGACCCTAAGCGGCGCCGGGCGGTCGGCATCTTCGTGCAGCAAGATTTTGAAAACGCAAACGGGCGTAAAATCTTGGTGTCTGATCTTCTCAGAGAGTGGCGTGTCTTCCGACACCTTTGTTTCATTGCTAATGTTTCAAGGGAGGGTTTCTTTCTGCTGCACGCTGGGCGAGAGTGGATGGGTTTGCCCACTCTTCCCACCATCGGGAGGGGCAGAAGCGCTTCCCACCAGGCGGGCAGAGCGAATGTGTCCTGCGCTCTTCCCGAACCCCACGCTCACCCGCCAGCGCTCAGCTGCTGGAAGCTCAGTCCCACAGTCTGAACCATACCCAGCTCCGTCACCGAGACCCAGCGGAAGGCCGCAGTCCCTTTGGACGGCTCCCCACCTGCTGGGCGTTTCTCTCCAACACGGCCTCAGGGGACCATCACCGCCACACTAGGACACAAACTCGGAGTGACTGTGGGGCGCACATTCCAGCAAAGGCGACGCCGCAGTGGCCACGGCAGAGGAGATCCTGCGCCGGGAGCTTGGCCGACACTCAGCCCTCCGCGGGGAGAGGAGCGCTCCGCCTGGGTGCACCGCCCAGACCACACGGAGATCCCTGGCGTCACCAGGCGCCCGAGGTTCCCCTCCGCTCACGGGGCCTTTGCTGGTGGCCAGGCCTCGTGTGTCCAGACAGGCTCAGAGCAGCGAGCGGCCGTCCCGCTCAGGGCACGGCGCGGCACCCACAGGCACAGTGCCTAGAGGCGGACAGGTGTCGTCCTCCCCTGAGCCTCCTCAGGCGGCTGCCCGCTGCCTGCCCACCCTCAGCGCCTCACACACGCCCTGCACCCGCCCTGGTATGGCCTTTGCCCTCCGTGGGGACTCGGGGGAGACAGAGTGACCTGGGCTTGGGAGAGCTCAGCGCGTGTGCAGAGGTTCCCTGCGGACCCTCCAGCCCGCGGCCTCCTTGCCATGGGAGGTGCCGTGTGGAGCCCGCCGCCCCTCCCAGGCAGCGCCGGCCTCTGGATCCACGTGAAGTTGGTTGTCTTCTCCACGGACCGCATGGTCCCCGTGGGTGTGGGGCTCACTGCTCACAGCCTGCCTGTGGGCTGTCTTTGCCAGGACACCCTCCGCTTGTTCCCCTGTTGCTCCGAGAGGCCCATCGCCCCAGGGGACCTCGGGGAGAAGTGGCGGCCTGACGCTGAGACCCAATCCCCTGGTGCCCTCCGTGGCCACCTCCTCCCCGTGGCTCTGGATGGGGTGGAGGGGGGGTTTGCCAAGCAGCAGAAGCCACACTGGGCCCTGGATGTCCCCCTGGACCCGGCCCTGTCAGCTAACAGGAGACCTGGTTTGCTCCCCAGGTGGGGCCCACAGACGTCAGGGCTTCTGGGAGCAGAGCGCCCGCAGCAGCAAGGTGGGGGTGGCCGGGCCACGTGCAGCCACAGCGCCTGGGGGGCTCCCGTCCCCCTTCGCAGCTCAGCAGGAATGGAGGGCAGAGGAGAGTCTCGGGACCTCATCCCCGTGACCTCGCCTCCCCTGCCCGGCGTGCTTCACCCTCCCCCCGTTACGAGCAAGCGGGTTGCCTCAAATGTTCCAGGAGAGAGGGGCAGGCTCTGTTCCCGGCTTCGTTCTGATGCTCAGAAAGAAAACAAAAGCTCGGCAGTAGAGCACCCACGGGGGAGAAGACCGGAGGGGGCTCCCACGTCCGCCTCAGCAGGGCAAGGATGTCGGTGGCGAGGCGGCGAGTGGCCATGGGGCCAAGGATGGTGTGACATGATGCTGGGGTCGCACACACGTTGGGGAGCAGGGCCCGGGGCTCCGCAGCCCTCCGCAGCCCACGCTGTCCCCCACAGTCCCCGCCCGTGGCTGGCCGCACAGCAGGAAAACGCACACCCGCAGCACTTTCCAGGCCGAGCGAGGGGCTCCGGCTGAGCAGGGGCGCCGACCCCCTCAAAGTGGAAGCAGAGCGGCTGATCTCCTTTTCCGGGTCACACAAAGGCATTTCACGCGCAGATTAGCAGACTGATCACCACGGGGGCCATGCGGGAGCCCACATTGTCTCTAACGCGAACCCGGGGCTTCCAGGCCGCGGTGCTGCCCGTTGGCACGGGCCGTTTTCCTTTCGCTTTCGTTTCTGTTGCCCCGACATGGACCCTCTGTCTGCCGGGGCTGGGATTTTCAACGACAGTCCTCTGACACCCACCCCCGAGCCCTGCCCTGTCGCCGGGATGGCCCCCTTCTGCATTTCAGTTCACCCCCCTCGGTTTTGTAACGTAAAAATTTTGAGTGAATCCGCCGGTTTAAACGGAAGCTTCCAAACAATTAGACATGATTTTCTCTTTGAAAATGAGACGGGCAGGGGATCCAGCTCAGCATTTCCTGACCAGGTTCCGAAGGACTTAAAAATACGTCCAATTTGTTTTGAGTCAGAGAGCTGTCCAATTTTATAGTGCCTTCTTCAGAGCAAACTGACCCTGTTTTTGGCAAACAAGGTATGAATTCAGCTAAGTGCACCGTCAGCGTCCGTGCTGGCCGTGGGCACTTCTCCGAGCGCGTAGCCCTTTCTTCCTCCGCCAAGCGGAGCGCTTTACGGCGAGAGGCCGTCTAGCCATGATGAAGGCAACTTAACTGTGACCGGCAGTTTCTACATAGGGAGAGAAATAATATCTGGGCCCAAACTGTACACCTAAGAGACAAGTGTACAGGTTTGTTGTTAATGCTTGAGCAGCCAAGGAGGCAGTAGGAGATACACAGCAAAATGTAAAGATTTAGGCGCCAGTGGCTTCAGCCACGCGTGAGCAGGGAGGCACGTGGCAAATTGGACACCGAGCCTTCGCCTCCCTCCGCCAGAGGAAGGGATTGTCTGCCTGTCCCTGGAGCCTGCGGATGGGGCCAAACCCCGAACCGCTGGCCCCTGGCTCGGCCCGGAGAAAGCAGACACCCGGACCCGGTTGGAGGGAGCTCCCGCCACCACAGCCCAGAGAAGGGCAAAGGGACAGACGGACGCCCGCTGCCCCCGACGCTGCCCCCGACGCTGCCCCCGAGAGATCTTGGACTGTTGCCCAGGCCGTTCTGCAAACTGCACCGGCTCAGCCCCTCAGCCCGCCGCAGGGCTCCGGCGTCCGCAGGTTTCCTGGGGGGAGATGGCCCACCGTTTGGGGACAGCAAATAGCGAAGATATACAGTGACGCTTTCGAAGTCCCTAAAGCAATGTGGCCGTGCGGGCACCCACCTAGCCTCTTCGGTGTCCCCAAGAGACAAAAAAAAAAAAAAGAAAAGAAAAGAAAAGAAAGAAAGAAAGAAGGAGAAGAGAAGGAAAGGAAAACCCACCCAGGCATAACCCTCAGACCGGCGTCCTCTCTCAGAAGGACAGGCAGAGGCGGCCACGCCACTGGATGGACCTGCTTGCACCGGTTTCCCGGGAGGGATCCAGGCTCCCCGAGCCCCCTCGCCGCATGCTGCTTCCGTGAAAAGCCCCGGCCCGGCACCAGGAGGCTCCGTGAATTCAAGCCCCGCCGGATTTCAAAATCCGGGACGGAGAGAGGTTGGTTTTGTTCCAGATAAGCAGCATACTGAAAGAAATTTCAACTCTTATGCAAACACTCCTTTAAAGTTTCTCAAACTGGTCAAAATGGGGGAGAAAAGTTGTCCAGGGCACTTGATCGCTTTCGTGTTTTTGAGAAAGCCCCTTCGTCCCCGGGGGGCCAGCGGCCCGCGTGCTGCACCGGAGGCTGGGCCGCAGCAGCCCTCCCAGGGCAGTGGGCGCTTCGACTGAAGAATTCTAAGCCTAAGGAGGAATCAGAGCTGTGGAACTTGAGTGTTTATATTAGAAGATAGTATTTATCCTAGTGAATTGATTTGATATTAAAAAAAAAACAAAACTTAAAGGAACTGTAAGCAGAAAGTATCCAAACTGAAAAGCCATTATACATTTGAGATATTTCTTTGTCTTAAGGAACGTCGTTGGGGGGAATGATGTTCATTTTCATCAATGGCCGCTGGAAACGGACGTGGCCCGTACGAGATCCAGCTCTTCTGTGGCAAGCTCTCTGCCTTTCGTTGGGAGCGTGGCCACTGGTGCGTCCCCCCTCCGTTCTCCTACAAGGAGCACCTCTTGTGTCTGGGGGAGCGACAAAGGGGAGGGAAACAGGCGGGGTCCCGCTGAGGAAGTCACAGTGCCCAGGGCCCAGGCTGGATGTCGTCTGCCCGTGCTCAGCAAAGCCCTTGTCGTCACAAAGAGGACCTGGGCCGTGAAAGCAAGGACGTCATTTCAGATGCAGCCTGTCTGGCAGCGTTGTTTTAAAAGCCGTTTAGAGCGGACATTTATTGGCGCTAGTAAACTCAGCGGCTGCAGCGGCGGGTCTGAAACCAAGGAGAGACTGCGTCTCGGCCTCGCTGGGCGCGGGGCCCCAGCCCGAGGAGGGTCTAAACGGGGGCGAGCAGTCCCGGCTGCCCAGAAAAAGGCACAGGTCCTTAGATCTGTCACTTGAACAAAATACGGTGTTTCCTTCCTGCAGCTGAGCCCACAGGAAAGGGCTTCAGAGGCTGGGGGGGCGGGGCGGGGGCAGCCGTCCTTCCCCTGGAGAGGCAGACCCCTCTCCCCGCTCCGGAAAACTGGGGCTCAGCCTGCCCCTGTCTGCGGCACTGCCTTGGCCCTCGGGTCTGAGTATGACAGACTGAGGGACAGACAATAAAAGGAAGGCGATAAACCGACTTCAGGAATTTTAAGGGGCTGCAATAATATATTACAGGCCCCGAGGGCAGGGCCCCCTCAGTCCAGTGAACGTGCAGTTTGCCGGCCCCTCGATGCAGGCGCGGCCAAGCCTCAGTCCCACCTAAGCCCGGCCTTTGTCCCGTGAGGTCGCCCGACCCAGCCGACCAGGAACCACGCTTTGTCAGCGCGTCTGGCTGATAAGACCTTCGCGCGCGCCACTGGGGACAGGTCGTAAAAACGCCCGCGGCTTCTGCGCGGACCTCCACGCAGCTGGCCGGCGAAGGCGGACCCGCCGAGTTTGGAAAAGTTTGCACTGACTCGCCCCTCCTCCACGGGGAGGCCGGTTGGGACAGCGCCCCCCACCGCCGTCCCGCGATTAGCCCTCACAGCAATGAATTCCGTCTGCAGCTCTAAGTCGGGCGGTCAAGGCTGCCGCCCCGCCGCCCTCGGTCCTGCACTCGCGCCCCCGCCAAGCCGGCGGGCAGCGGCCCTGTAGGCCGGCAGCGGGGAAGAGGGTGACCGCTGCGCACAAACTGCTCCCTGGGTCCCGGCGCCCCAGACCATCCCTCTGCGGCTCCAGGGGAGGGTCGTCCCCGGGAGTCCAGGCGCCTTGGCGGGTGTCAGAGGAGGGAGTCAGGTGGCCCTCGGATTGGGAGGGCAGGAACCCGGCCGCCTCGGACTGCTGGTGGGGGTGGCCCTCGGAGGGGGTAGGAGGAGGAAGTCCGGCTGCCTACGAGCCACTGGAGACCCAGGGGCCCTCCAAGAGGGGGTGGGTTGGGGGGTGGTCCCGGGAAGCTGGTTGGCCCTCAGACCGGGTGAGGTGGATTGGCGGAGGAGGGGGACGGCGGGGCCCAGCCCAGCCAGCCAGGCCGGAGCAGGAACCCAGCCCCCGTGCCCGAGAGCGGAGGCCGAGTCCGCCTCCCCCGAGGGTGCGCGCCCAGCCAGGAGGAGGTTAGATCGCTCCGCCGCCTCTCGCGTCCTGGGCCCTCGCGGGGCGGGGGGCGCTGGCGCGGAGGGACGCTGAAGGCGGGCCCACATTGCCCTCTAATGGGGACCCGCGGGAGCCGCCGCTCTGGCCCCAGCCCTCCCTCCCCGCGCAGGGGCCTCCCCAGCCTGCGCGCAGGGACTCTGAGGGCGCAAGCTGGTGGTGCGGGAAGGCATCGGACATGCACGTGCGGGGTGTGCTTGCGGACCGTCCAATGAAAGTGCGGCGTCCGGGCCTAGTAACAACCAACCCCTGACTCACCAACCCCCACGCTCAGGGACACTTGTTTAGAAAGCCCCGGATGCACTTGGGGTCAGATTTTGAAAACCAGCGGCTCGCGTCTGATTATTCCAGAAACAATCATGCGGCCACAATGTAATTTTTCGTATAAAATGATACAAAACTGGCGTGTTACTAACAGCCGGTTCGATTGCAGAAGTCAATACGGTCCCGGGTGTCTGCTCTACATTTTGAAACCTGGCCCTCATTCTCCTGGCGCCCCTGGGGGCCTGAGAAAATGGCGAAGGAGCGCAGGCGGCGGGGACTTGACCCCAGGGAGGTGTGTGCCGGCGCACGGGGCTTTGCTCGTGCCCAGTCCCTGCCCCGGTGTCCCCGGAACAACATCCAGGTGGGCGTGGGGACGCAGCGCGGCTAAATGTTGCCCTTTGCAAGTTCACGGGTGCCCCCGTGGAGTCAGGACTGGCAGTTTGTGAGGGAGTCCTCAACCGGACATGCCCTGGGGAGAGGGAGAAAGGACCCAACGAGCTATCAGGATGCTCAAGCTTCCAGGTGTTTCCCAGGGCGGTTGTAAAGGACTGGGGAGGTTCGCAGGCCACGTGCCCCCTCAGTCTCTGGGACGCCTGACCCTGTCCGCCTGGTTCTCCATGACAACCTCTGGGCCGGACCAGTGGGAAGAAACCTCCGCCCCTGGTCTCCCAGGGCAGATGGGTGTGTCTGGGGTCTGCCTCTGACCCGCCAGCCTGTCCTGTGGCTGGAAGCTCCTCGGCTACAGGTACGGGTGTTTGGGGGCCTGAACACCCGCGTGCCCGGGCAGGCAGCGGATTGGTCTCAAAGATGCCCCACTGCCTGGTAGTCCCAGACTTAAGAGACGGGGTTCCCTGGGGTCAGCTTTGCTCGCCTGAGGAGCAAGGGCCCCCACCCAGGGCCTGTGTGTCCCTGGGCTCGGCAGAGGGCCGGGCCTCCCAGGAGAGACGAGGAAGGCTTGGTCCTCTCCTGGAGTCACCCCACCCTCAGGCCCCCTTCCCTGGGGCCCGTCCCACATGGCCCTGACCACACTGCCCTTCTGCAGCGCTCGAGTTTCCCAGGTCACGGCCACCACCACCTCCCGTGCCAACGGTCATTTCCCAGGAGATGCATTGACAAGCTACAGGGCTGCCCGAAGTGTCGAGGCTGGACATTACACGTGGACCTCTGAGCTGCAGCATCTCCCCCCACCCCACCGCCCTGCCCTGTGTTCAGGGATGTCCCATCTCAGACTCCCGGTGGCTGTGGGGCACCAAGCTTGTGGCAGACACCATGGCCCTCTCCCTGTCCCCCTCCCTGCCCCCCACCACAGCTGGTGTCCATGCTCATAAGAGACTCACTGGGTCCTGGCCCATGGGGCCTCTGTCTGAGTTCGTGGCCATTTCCATAAACACCCACACTCTTGACCCAAGGACCCCCATAAGGGCCAAGGGCGCCCCCTTTGTTTGCGCATACGCCGACTGAAGGAATCACCCCAGTCCCCACTGCCAACCATTAAGAACCACCCCCCACACACACACTGTCTCCCACCAGGAGGCCACCTGCTTCAGAACTTTAGGGCTAACCCTCATGGATTTAATTTTTTACAACCCCTAGAGCAACGCCCCAAAACCAGATAAAACAAATGGAAAGGGGACCGTGGTTCTTTGGAGCACATTCAGCCAGGTTCCGGGGGGAAGCCCTCTGGGGTGAGGAGGGGGCGGGCGGCCTCCCCGCTGAGCGGCCCCGGAGCTCAGGTGAGGGCCGGGCACACAGGGTGCGGCTCTGGAGGCCACGCTCACCGTCTCTCTCGCTTCTCCGTCCTAGATTTATTATAAAGTCATTAAGGACATCGGGCCCGGAGAAGAGCTGCTGGTGCACGTGAAGGAAGGCGCCTACTCCCTGGGGACGGTGCCCCCCAGCCTGGATGGTAAGCTCCCGAAGACCCCCTTCACTCCACGCGCAACAGGACCAGGCACCCCCGGCGCTGCCAGTAGCCCCGCACCCTGACCCCAGGCGGGCAGCCTCCCAACCTCAGCCCTCGGCTTTCCCCTTCCTGGGGGCCTGTGAGCCCCACCCTGAGTTCGAGGTAGGACTTTGGCCCATACGGGGCACGGGTGTCATGTGGCGTTATCTTTCTGCAGTGGTAGAGATTTTAAAAACTGTATTATTATTCATTATTATTATTATCATTAGCAGCAGCAGCATCGTTTGCTGTCCCCGGTTTTGTGGCTAGGCAACACTCTCTCCTCAGAGCCTGGTGCCCCGGGGGGGAGTCTCGGTCTCACTCAGCAGAGGACAGTGACGCAGCCATGGCTTTGAAACCAGGGCCCGTCTGTAGTTAAAAGGAGACCATCCGGGAGAAATGCTGAGGGCCGGAGTGTTTGGGGAGAGGGAAACGTGGGGCTTGGGCGGGTCCTGGGGTGGGCACAGCTTCACCCGTCACCGGGACTGCAGCAGCCGCCGTCTGAGTGTCCCTGTCTAGTGATTCGTCCCTCGGAGTGTGTCTGGTGGCACATTCTCCCCCTCATTCATCCACCCCGATGCGTCTCCGAGGGAGCCGCCGGAAGCTCCAGTCACAAACGGGCCAGGGTGTCCGAGACACAGGTTACTGCCCTCCTTCCTCGCTGTTGAGCTACGTGCCCAGCCACCTTGGGACCCCAGAGCCGGCTTCAGTCACAGAGGACGAGCCGGGTGGAGGGACACGGCCTCACGCCGGGGACTGGTCCAGTTACTCCTTGCCCACCGTCTCCAAGCCCGTGGCGGCTCCTCCTTGAATGAGACCCCAGAGGGGAACAGAAAAGCGGTCCCCCCTCCGAGCCGCCTTTGGATCTCCTGATCCCCCCTGCCTGAGGAAGGGGGGTTCCTTTCTGTCTGCATTACCCCCCCCGCCGACAAACACCCCGCAGCTCAATGGCTCCTGCCACTAACGGCGTCTCCCCAAGGAAACACTGCAGCAGCGCGACGCCAGGGTGGCGTTGGCTGGGCAGGGGGCCGGGTGTTGGAGTTACCAGGAAGCCTCCGAGAGCAGACTCCAAGCGCCCTGCCTTAATGTACCCGTCTGCCCCCGAGCACGGCCAGCAGCCAGGAGCCAGTGTTCCTTGGCACAGCAGCAGCTTGCAGCCCTGAGCCGTCTCGAAGGCCATCGGCCCAGAAGGGCAGCTTTACGAGCCAGAGCCCATCTGCCCTCTCCTCCGACGTTTGGTTTTAATTAGGCCATCGAGCAAAGAAAAATAAATGGCTGAGATTCGGGTGGCAGGGGGATGGTCTCATTTTCCTTAAAACAATTGTTGAAAAGACCTATGAATCTTGGATAACACACGAGAAGTCTGGAAGGTGAACCCCCTCAGCGCCGGCAACGGCGCGAAGACGGATTCCACTGGTGTAATGAAATTTCTGTCTTCCGAAGGGTTTTTAAAAACCTCAATTCCTACACCCCGTCCGGCCCCCGATCTTAAATAAGCCAGGTCTACATTCTCCTAAGAATTTATCAGACATTGGCGGGCTAATTGCTTGCCACACAGAATCGTCAGACATCAAATATTTGACTTTTCAGACTCTTTGCTGTCAAGATCACTCCTTTGCCTCCCAGCAGCCACCCCCCGCCCCAGTTAGACTCTGAATCGCACAGAAAGAAAACGCGAAAGCGTTCCTCACTAGGATAATTATGATAAAAAATCTTTACCCCAGGCCTAGCGATCTGCGCCGTCCCCTTATCGCGGCGGGAATTTGGAGTGGGCTCTTGCGCGCCCGGGGCCTCCGGGCTGGTAGATTAGCATGTAGATGCCACATAATTGTGTCCCCCTCGGTTCTCTGAAGCCATTAGAGGCACTGACTTATTTTTCTGTTACATTCCTGCTCCACCATCAAAAGTTGCTGATGGCCCTTCAGAGAGACAAGCAAGGCG
>PVJD01010768.1:0-51068 GCA_004026545.1 Mormoops blainvillei
GCTGCTGAGAAAAGTTTAGTTACCAGAGATTGGTTCATGAGGTTTAAGAAAAGAAGCCATCTTTATAACATAATAGTGCAAGGTGAAGCAAGAAGTGTTGATGAAAAAGCTGCAGCAAGTTATCCAGAAGAGCTACATGAGATAATTAATGAAGGTAACTACACTAAACAGGTTTCCAGTGTAGATGAAACAGCTTTATTTTGGAATAAAAAGCTCTTTAGGACTTTCCTAGCTAGAGTGAAGTCAATGCCTGGCTTCAAAGCTTCAAAAGACAGGCTGACTCTCTTGTTACAGGCTAATGTATCTGGTGATTTTAAGTTAAAGCCAATGATTATTTATCATTCTGAAAATCCTGGGGTCCCCTAAGAATTATGCTATATCTACTCTACAAGTGGAACAACAAAGCCTGGATGACTGCACATCTATTTACAACACAGTTTACTGAATGTCTTATAACCACTGCTGAGAACTACTACTCAGGAAAAAAAAAAAAGATTCTTAAAATATTACTCATTATTGACAATGTCCCAGGTCACTTAACAGCTCTGATGGAGGTGTACGATGAGATTAATATTATTTTCATGCCTTCTAACAAAGCAGTCATTCTGCAGACCATGAATCAAGAAGTACTTTTGACTTTTAAGTCTTATTATTGAAGAAATACATTTTATAAGGCTCTTTCTGCCATAGACAGGGATTCCTCTGATGGATCTGGGAAAGTAAATGGGAAGCCTCTGGGAAGGATTAACCATTCTAGATGCCATTAAGAATGTCTGTAATTCAAGGTAAAAAATCAAGGTATCAACATTAATAGGAAATTTGAAGAAGTTGATCCCCACCCACATGGGTGACTTTGAGACGTTCAAGACATCAGTGCAAAAAGTAACTATAGATATGATGGAAACAGCAAGAGATCTAAAATTAGAAGTGAATTCTGAAGATGTGACCAGATGACTGCAATCTCATGATATAACTTTAACGGATGATGAGATGAGTCTTATGAATGAGCAACGAAAGTGGTTTGTGGAGACAGAATCTACCCCTGCTGAAGATGCTGTGGAGATTACTGAACTGACAACAAAGGATGTGGAATATGTAAACTTATCTGGCAAGGCAGCAGCGGGGTTTGAGAGTACTGACTCCAGGTTTGAACGTTCTGCTGTAGGTAAAATATTATCAAACGGCATTGCCTGCTGCAGAGAAATCATTCAAGAAAGAAAGAGTCAATTGATTGGCAAATCTCAATGTTGTCTTATGGTAAGAAACTGGGATGGCCACCTCAGTCTTTAGCAACCACCACCCTGATCAGTCAGCAGCCATACTATTGAGGCAAGGCCACCCAAAAACCAAAAGATTATGATTCATTCAAAGCTCAGATGATGTTGAATTTTTTTTTAGCAATAAATAATTTTAAATTGAGGTATGTACAGTGGCTTTTAGACCTAATGCTACTGCAAACTTAACAGACTACAGTATAGTGTACATATAACTTTCACATGCATTGAGAACTCCCAAAATTCATGTTATTTGCTTTACTGTGATAATCACTTTTTTATGGTGGTCTGGAACTGAACTTGCAATGTCTTTGAGGTGTGCCTGTGATTGTCTTTGAGTAGAATATTTAGAAATATTGGAAGATCCTTTCTTTCATAAGTTGGGAAATAATGGCAGCCATGTTATGAATGAAAGCATCTGCATTTAACTATTTCAACTGAATTATATTAGAACTGTGGTATGCATTTTGAAATGTTTACATATTTTCTAGAATAAATGTACTTATGGGTTATCAAATTTTGAATTTATTAAATTTTAAAATATCATTTTTAAAACATAACAAGACACAGGTCTCTTAGAAATATATAATTCTGTAATTTGGAACTTAAAATGGTTACTATGATCACAAAATAGAAAACAATAACCAATGCAAAATTATTTCTTGCATTTCAAAGTGTTGGAATAGCACTTTATGAGCCAAATCTTTGCAAAATTTTATTCAAATATTACACACCTTAATACATACAAAATTCAAGTTTGTCTTGCCACCATGTGAGAGAGCTTCACTCACTAAAATTGACTGTAATTATTAAAACATAAACTAGTAGGAAATTAAGAAGTCAGTATCATTTGAATTGATGATATACCATTTTAGCATTTTGGTAAAAATGTACCCTTAGCATTCAAATAACTTTTCAAGACTCCCCCTTACCCAAGTTAGTTAATTATTCTGCAAACATTTATCTGAAACTAAATAAAATATTAACCAAGGCTACATTTTTTTGCATTTAATGTTGATTTTTTTATTAGTAACAAAAATATATTTGATTAGGCCCATTAACTGTATCCATATAGTGTTTCCTAAAATGGAGATGCGAATCCTTTCATTATAGATTTATAGACTCAAATTATTGTAGATTCATAGCTTTTCAAATTACCTCACCATTTAAGCAATCCCTGTTTGTCACTAGATTTTGTTTTGGGTTGTCACCAAATGAAAATTGTTAAACTGAATATATTTTGAAATTGTTAAAGTGATAGCCATGAAACAAGGAAGTCCTTAATACTGAGTATAAAAGAGAAACGAGTAAAGCTTTGGTTAATTGTAACCTCAAGAAGGTACTATGACAGCTTCCAACAGTCATAAATATAAATACTAGAATCACAATCAACTGTAGGATGTCTACATAGGTGTTTGTTTTACAGAATAGGGTAAGAATAAAGATATATAATATCAATATTTTCATGTTTGTATACAGAATAAAACATTCACTCTTTCAATATCATATCTTTGATAAGACCTACAATTACAAATACGTAAGAAATCTCAACTAATATGTAATTCACAGATCCTAAGTCTTGTGCTTGAGCAAAAAGAAATTAGCATTCCAAATTTGTGTCTTATAAGTTTACTATTTCCAAGTTCACATGTTTAAGAGGGTAATATTCATTTTACGGTCTTACATATGAGACACGGGATACGTTTCAATTTTAGTTCCTCAAAGAGAAACCATCCGTCATTTTATTTTTTCCTCCTTTTAGTAAGATTAACTTTCATGTAACCAGAACCAATAATCTGAAATCTCAAATATCTACTATTATTTTCATATTATGCACTTTGATTTTGTGAAAGTAAGAAATAAGTTTAATCCAAACTGAAGATTATACTTCCATATTCTTTATATTCCCACTCATAATTTCAGGGCACCTACAATGAATTGACATTTCCAAAATGTTCTAGAAACAATATTTTCTCTATTTCAATAATAATAGATATTCTTTTATCTTCAGTAATATAAGATATGCACAACAATAACTTTTTACTTTAAAAATAGGTAAATGAGCCCTGGCTGGTATGGCTCAGTGGATTGAGTGCTGGCCTGTGAACCAAAGGATCACTAGTTCAGTTCCCAGTCAGGGCACATGCCTGGGTTGCAGGCCAGGTCCCCCATATGGGGTGTGCAGAAGGCCACCACACTTTGATGCTTCTCTTCCTCTCTTTCTCCCACCCTTCCCCTCTGTCTTATTTAAATAAAATCTGTTTTAAAAATAGGTAAATGAAAAAAATTTTTACCTCATTGAAATTCTTGCTGTAGTTTTCAATTTTTATCAATTAATACAATACCAATACCTATATGAAAGGTACCATACCTTCAGTGCACAAAGAAAGTTAGGTAACTGAGAAAAAGATAAAAAGAAATAACAACAAGGGACAATTTGAGACCTCTTGTTGATTATTTAATTTTAGGGGAATATTAAATATTTCTAAAACCCATCTTCTATTCACATTAGTGGTTCTTTCTGCCACAACTTTATTCATAATAATCTAAATCTTGAACATTCTTTCATGAAAAAGGAGATAGCACAGTTCATAGTTTTGTTTGTTGTTTGGCCAGCTTTATCATGGTTCAAAGTACTTTATTTTTAAAATATCAGTTCACAGATCTTTCTCAGTGAATGCACCAAATCATGTGTTTCTTCTGCCAACAGTGAAGAAAAGCATTATGCAAACAGAACTGTACCTCTGAATCACCTTTAACGTCATATTAAGATGAATCTGTTTGGCATTTATTACTATGCCCAACAATAAGAATCACATGGTGTACTGCTATAGCAGCCTATAGTGGAAGTAAACAACCATAGTCTACTGATGAATGCTGACGTGGGAAAAAGAAGAGACATGGATGGAATGGACAATGAAAATAGCTTGTTCTCAAAGTCTGATGGCACTTTGGAGATTCCACATATTTAATTTACATATACATCCCTCCTTGACAAAAAGTTCATGTAAAGCAGACAAGCCGTCACAGAAATCCCCGAGCTAAAATGCAAGTATCTGATTATCTGTCAAGGTGCATATATTTATAATACAGCTGAGCGAGGTTGTAAAATCTGGGATTTCTACATAAAAATTGGGGATTATTTTCAAATTTTCTGAATATTATGACTTGGAAATAAACTATGGTGGTTAGAAAGTCAAGTTTGCTTTAAATTTACTGGAAAGAAGATTTATTTTAATGGAGTTTTCCTTTTCAAGAAAAGAGGTCTCATTAACTGTGGCTAAAACACAGCTGTGGCTGCGTGTGATCTAGGAGCTCTCGGAACACGGGTGTAAAGGAATTAGGATTTAAGAAAGCTTACTAACTAGGCTCACAGAGAAAGTAGTATCATTGTTGCTAAATAAAGGTGAACTGAAATAAGAGCCAGTTTTATCTTTGCCCCAGACTTTGAGCCATTATTGAAGCCTCATTATTGAGCTGGGCAACACTGCGATGCGCGGTTTTCTTAAAAGGGCTGGATAATGACAAACAGGTAAGGAAGAGGCAAAGGGAACCATTTGCTACAAGCACGTTATAGGTAATATACAACATTGGGAATTGCATATTGACCTTAGGGCATTTGGTCTCAATCCACATGCCATGCTACAGCACAGGAACACATAGTCATGTTTACAACACAGAGCTGAATTTAAGAGACTCACATAATTGCCTGCGAGAAGGTACAGGAGCACTTCCATAAGCTGTGCCCTGTAAATAAAACACATTTTTTTTTTGGAGCGAGTGATCATTAGAAACAGTAAAAAATGGTAAAGGAATGAGCAAAGAAAATGAAAAAACAAAACCAAAATAAATAAATATGGTTCAAGAGGCTGATTTTATTAAGTAAAGCTTTTGAGTTACTGTATGTGGTGGACATATATATTAAAATGATATTTGTAGAAAATTAAGAAAAATACGTAATATACCAAAATAAGATATAAAAATAAAAATTACAGCAAAATATGGGAACATTTAATTTGACAGAAAGAAAGTTTGTGAAAAGTAGAACACATGATATTTATGAAGTGGCCTCCTTAAAAAGTAGGTTCCCTTGCACCAATTCCTTATCTGACGTAAACATTTTCTCAAAGTCTTAAACTAAACAGGATGCTAGTTGCTCTTTCTTTTTCAACCTAAAACAGTGCACAAAGACAAAAATAATGACCTCAATAAAATGGTTCTAATCTGTGCATCAGTAAAAGTTAATCACTGAAAAACAGCATAATTAAATGGAAAGAAAAAATTATTAAATAAAGATATTAATTGTATGATAGGCACCAAAGTTAGAACAACCACTCTGTGACTACTTGTAATATCCCTCCAGCTGACAAAGCGCTACACAAACATATTGTAATTTAAATTGTATATTTTTATCCCCGGCACTGATTTCTGTCACTAAATTACATTATAATATACTCAAGAAGTTTTAAAATACTAGGTAAATACAGATCTCTGTGAAAATCAATAGTTCATTATAAAGGTAACTTACAAATAATGAGAATATTTGAAGAAGATTAATATTTATTGAACGTTTACTCTTTAAAGTTGCTATGCTTTAGCACTTGAACAGCATTATCTCATTTCATTCCCATAAAAGTCACTGAGGTAGTTACAATTTTTGACTTTTATTTCTTATGATTTCCATTTTTGCTAATGAGAAAACTCTTTCGAATTAAGTAACTTTAGATTCAGTTTAGAATCAGTTAAGGAACCATTCACTTTATTTAAGGCTAGTTATGTAATTGAAATGAGGAATCCACAAAATAATCCCTGTTGCTGGCATTTAATGAATTTTCCTTCTAATGAGAATAGCAAATGTTAGTATTAGGGCCTTAGTTCCTCGTGGAAATTTGGTACCAAAGAAGGAACTTGTATTGTAAAGTATATGCATGCTTGCTTTGAGGGATGATAAATAAATGCAAATCCCCTGCTTACATTTTCTTTGTCTAAGAATATGTTTGTATCTCTAACTCTACTTGGGGCGAAGTATATTCTTTTGTCTTTGGTCAATTGGGATTTGCCTGGGCTGGGTTTAAATACATTTTGCCTTGAATAGATTTTCATTTTTTTAGTAAATTTGATCAAAGATGGCAACCTCCACTTAGAAGAAAGCACAGTATTGCAGAAAGTTGTTATAGAGGATTAAGTGTAGACTGTTAGCAACAACTGGCCAATCATTCACCCCTAAGTACCGAACGAGGCAAGGCAGGATCCCGAGGACACTGCTGTTCCCCACCATGAGATCGCAGGCAGAAACCAGGGCAGGTCACATCTAAGCACTGTTCCAGTTCTGCATTTTGTGATGGAATGAAGTCTTATCTGGGTTATTCAGATGCAAAGAAATCCATGCGAAATGTAGATCAGAGAGATCTGCCTAAACCTTGAAGATCCTAAGCTAGGTTTTACATACAGATGTTTCGCTCTAAGCACAAAACTATTATTCACTGTGCAAGTTGGATTTTAAAAAATCATCATTACTTGCAATAAGATAATTGTTATTTGTAGCAAAAATTCATCATTGCTTGCAAGAAAATTTATTGAGTTTTTTTTTCACTTTTTAGAATTTTAAGGACTTACTCCAAGTCCAAGTAACAAAAAAAACTAAACTCAACTTGATTTTTTAAAGCTGTATTATTGAAATTCAGAATAAAAATGAAAAATCAAATTAATTTTCCTATTTATTAAAAGATATTTCTATGGCTTGTAGTATATTAGAACTCATCTTTATTAGATATAACATTAGAGACAGATGTTTATTCAAATTATTCCTATAATAAATCAGGAACAAACTCACCACTGGACCAAAATGTAAAATATGAGAAAATAATATATCACATTAATATAACTTGATTGGAGAGTCTAGTGTCTGAATTTCTAAAACTTCCACTTGTGATAACTGGGTGGTGAGGGTCACATTAGGGAAATCCACAGTAGCTCCATAAAATTCTTAGGGAGAGTAGTTTGGCTTTAAGCTTTTGTTTTAGCCAGGTCCAGGCAGCTTATTGCATGACACTTCTTTCATTCCAAAAAGAAACCTGATGTGTAGTGTACATACATCGGTTAGGTTGTTGCCCAGATCACCTTTCTCCCCTGATGAAGCTACCTATTATTTTTGTATCAATTAAGTTTTTTTTGAGTCCACTTTACACAAGTGATTGCTGTGTATTTGTGTTTTTCATTATAGTTCTCAGAGTCATTTAATTTATATATGTATACTCAGTGATTTTTTAAAATAGACTTTGGTGTTTAGAGCAGTTTCATAGTCACAGAAAATTGAGTGGAAGGTACAAATTTCCCCCATTTTCACCGCTCCTCCCAAATGCACAGCCTTTCACATTATTTACATCCCCCACCAGAGTGGTACATTTGTTACAACTGATAAACTGACATTGACACATTATCGTCCAGTGGCCTTCAGTGGGTTTGGACTGACATGTATCCATAATAATATAGTGTCATACAGGGTAGTTTCATTGCCCTAAAAATTCTCCTGCCCTGCCTGTTTATCTCTCCCTCACCCCAGTTCTTGACAACAACTAATCCTTTTCACTGTCTCATAGTTTTGACTTCTCCGGAATGTCCTATAGTTGGAATTATATATGATACAGGCTTTTCAGACTGGCTTCTTTCACTTAGTAATATGCACATAGGGTTCCTCAATGTCTTTTTATGGCTTGATAGCTCTTTTCTTTTCAACACTGAATAATATTCCATTGTATGACTGTGCTACAGTTTGTTTATCCATTCACCTACTGAAGAACATCTTGGTGGATTCCATGTTTGGGCAATTATGAGTGAAACTTCTTCAAACATCTGGGTGCTGGTTTTTGTGTGGACAGAAGTTTTCAACTCATCTGGGTAAATACCAAGGAATCAAATTGCTGGATTTTATAGTAAGAGTATGTTTAATTTTGTAAAAAAAAAAAAAAAGTTAAACTGCCTTTGAAAGAGGCTGTATCTCAGTAGAATCTTTTACAAATAAAAATGCCATCAAATGTCAGTATAAAATACAAATATAGATAAATTATTTTGAATGAAAAGTCAAATCCAAGACAGCACATTTCCAGAGTCTTTATAAACTTTATCTGACTGTATAAACCCTTACTTTATAAACTAATACACACACACACACACACACACGTGCGCGCGCGCGCGCGCGTGTGTGTGTGTGTATGCATGTATTAGTTAAGAACAAATAGAGAGTAAATATTGCTAATTTTTATTCAAGTAATACTTGGGTTGGAGTAACAAATTATCAGGTATTCCCATAAGGAGACTGAGCATTGTTAGAAAATGTTATTGTGCTTAAGAGAACTGCTTAACATAAACAACTTAGAACCAGTGAAACATATTTAGGGAGATACGATGACTAAGCTTAGATTCTCCAGTTTACCCACATAATTTTCTTTCTAACTTATTTTCTCCCTAAAAAGTTGATTAAAAATTCCATTCATAATTTGGGACTATAAGTTGAGCAACTATTAATAATAATTATGTCCAAATCAAAGTATTGAACTTATTCATCCAAGGTTCCATTAAAGAGAAAGCCTGTGTTCAGTTTAATTTCAGAAGCTCTGTAAAACCAGCAGAGAACTACTTAACCCCCTGACTTTCTTTCAAACAGACAATATCATTCATGGATATCATTGTGCTTATTTAACTAGTATTTTCTCAGTGATTTATAGCATACTATGGGCATATTTCATACATATTGCTATATAAGAAAGAATAAAATTCTTTGAAGCACATGATACCGCCATCTAATATATTTCCCAGTACCACAAACAGGGAAGAGGGAGAAGTAGAAAAATGAATTTCCATGGTTACAAAGCCAGGATGTGGCAATGGCAGGCCTGGAAATGAATTCTTTTGACTCTCACAACCCAGCAGCTCACTTAGCCCACGCTAAAGCCACGGTCAGTCAAGGTGAGTATGAGACCCACACACAGAGAGGCTATTCTATGAAAAACGAGAACATGGTAATTCTCATTGTAAACCATCTTAATTGTAAATAAGATAAAATAAACAAAAGATGCTGGAACAGTGAAAACATGAAAACCAGAAATCCATAAAAGCAAGGCAATAAATGCCTTTATCTATGATCTATCTATCATCTATCTATCTATCTATCTATCTATCTATCTATCTATCTATCTATCATCTATCATCATCTCTCTGCAAAAAAAGAACGTAATGTAGTGGGTTAGGTGCTCACAAGACCAACATAAGTGCTAGAGGTGCAACAGACAGAAGAGACTGCTGCTGGCTTTTGGGTTTCCCCTGTCACCGTGATGTGGAGGAAAAAAATTGCTACGAGTTAGAATTATGGAAAACTATCTCTGACAGGACAGATTCCTTGCAGTCACAGAGCAAGTTACCTTTAAAAAGCACACACAAAAATGTGACAGAATCTGTTAATGCCTTCCTACTCTTCTGGAAGCATTTAGTAAAAACAGATTGTAGGCATAGTTCAGAACACAGAGATAGAAAAGAAAAATATACAGTGTGGTTGGGGTGAGAAAATGTTAAAATAATATCTCAAGTATGATGAATAAGAATTCAGAACCTATTCACTGGCCCCAGGCACACACTAAAAAGCAAAACAGTGCCAGACATGGAATGGATATATAAATATAAGAAAATTCTTAAGTAACCTTTATCCAAAAGCCTTGGGCCAATTATTTTTCAAGACCTAGAATTATTCAAAATTTATAAAATAACATTCCCGGCTAAGTCTAGAGCTGGAGTAATCAAAGACATTAATATTTCTGCAGCAAAAATATAACTCCACTGTGATTTAATACAAGTTATGAATATGAGGGGAACACAAAAAATGGAATTATCTTCTGGAGTGTGGGTCCCTTGTAATACACTAGGTGAGTGTTCCAGGAACCCATCTGTACCAGTGAACCAGCAGGTGCTATTGTGAGAGGCTGCGTTTGGCTTCAGTGAATTTTTCCTGAAGGTTCTTTTAATGCATTTGCTCATTTCATGATGGGTGGTTTAGTGGTGCCCCTGCCCACCACGCTGAGTGTTCAGCAGTTTTTGACCAAAAACAGAGTGACCCACCATGGCACACCCTCCCTATTCAACCCATCTTGCCCCGAGCAACTTTTATTTGTTTCTCCGGATTAAAAAAAAAGGCCTCAAAGGGAAATATTTTGCTGATGTGGAAGAAGTGAAATAAAAACTAGCAGAAGCACTAAAAGGCATCAATATCAATGAGTCCAAAAACTGTTTTGAGCAGTGGGAAAATGTCCTGATAGGTGTATTGCATCAAATGGAGAGTACTTTGAAGGTAACTGATGTTTAAACATGTAAGAATAAATACACAATTTTTTTATAAATAAATTCCATCTTTTTTGGGTCCCCACCTTGTAGCTTCTTTTCAATTTAGATCAGGTCAGTTTTGGTTACTGGCATGTCATAGGAAAACTTTGAGTTTTTCAGGGATTTTGCTTGTTTATTTGGAATGTTAGAACTGCAGATAAGAGATTCAACAGCTATAACATTATTAAAACTTGTGTAATTATAAAGCAAGGAGGTATGAAATTTTAGAAGATTAGAATTTTAATTGCCTTAGGTCCTCAAAATGTTAAAGTTCTTTTGAAGAAGAAATATTTTAAGAAACAATTAGTTGTTCAAGAAAATAGATTTAGGATTTTAGCATGTGTAGACGTATGCTCAACTTTTAGAATAACCACAAATAAAGGGAAAGTTGGACCACTTTCTCTCATGATACATATATGTAGAAATAGTAGGTTAATATAGTCACTTTACATTTTGTAGAAAATACGATTTTTAAATGATGACAAGGTATTTATTATAAATATATCATTACTGTTACTTTCCTGCATGCTTTTTGGTGGAATTTCTATTTGAACTTGATAGAGTAACGTTTGAAGTCTATATATGCCATTAGAACTTTTCATACTCAAATATTCCCTCTTTTTGAATCTCTCTTAGATCATAGACCTGCCCAAGCCACGCCCTTGATCTATTACTTTGGATGACATGCAGTGACAGGCTTATTTGCTCATTAATCAAACTAGACAGCGCACAGAACTCGCAAGGCGTAAGTGCCTGAAATAGACTGCATTTTGTGCCCAGCTTATCTTTACAGAATCAAAGTAGTGAGCACGAGGCTGAACATCTGCTATTAACATTTCAGAAGATACTCTAGTAAATTTGAGACAATAAAGTAAGTAGGATTTGGTATTAGATCTGTTAACTGCCAGAAAGCAAAAAAGAAGTTTTTTTTTTTTAAATGAATAAAAGAAAAATTATCTGAGATTTGTGAGATGCTTTTCTTTATTTTCTCAACAACTTGGTGGGAACTTAGAAATGAAAACCTATAAAATAATGATGATTCAAATCCTTACAGTTTGCAAATAATGCTACTGGGTCTAAACATTTTTATTTCTATTAAGGAAATAACCACAGTAAAATTGTACTGAGAACATAAAATTTTGCCTGCCACTTTTTTTTTACCTACCTCTAACACTGTATTTACCATAGCTACATACATAGTAGTAAATTTACTATATATGTTTTAACAAAAATTAGAAGTACAAATTTTGATATTGGTTTCTAAAACATTACTAGTTTTATGAACTATTTAATTAAGGCATATGAAAACATATGTTGTATTACATGAATTTAGCTTTTTAGTCTTATTTTCTTTAAACTGACCCTCTTGAAAGTTATTCTTCTGCTAGTGTCAATAATACATGCCTGCTGGTACTTCAGTAAGAAACACAGGAGATGGGTATGAACTCTGAACGCATACTGAGATTATAAACTTCAGTATTATCCATAAGAAAAACACAAATTCCTCTGTATGCTTTCTATCATTTTAACTTGTAACAGTAATCACAACTTACTGTATTTTCTGGGGATTTCCCAAAGCACAGCCAAAGGCAGTCAGTTCCTCCCAGTGGGTCATAAATGTCCCGTGTTTCTTTCATTCCTTAAATATTGCCCTAAGACTTTTCCTTGCATTATACGCCTTTGAAATGGAGTGAACCGTTTCCCCAAAACACTTATCAAGATGTCTGACATCTACAACAATAAGAAGCAGCATACATTGTGTGTTAATATGAGGGTCCAGAAAATTGGGCGTGTGCCCCTCTAACGATTTCATAGTCGTCTTCTCTGCAGTGCGTCATTTATTATTAATAGAAATTAAAAGATTTTGAACGTCAGCACTCTTCACATAATTGAAGTAGGGAAAGTAAGCTAACACTCAGGATAGGGTATTACTTATTTTTTATAGAGGTGGAGATAAACACTCTTTTTAAACTTTCTCATTTGACACAGATGTACCAATTATGATAAACTCTGCTTTTTACAGAAAAAGAACAGGAAAAAAGGACAAAAAAAGTAATGAAAAACAAAGACCCAAAAGATTAATTTAATCATTCTAAAACATACACCTGACATGTACAAATGTCCATAAAAAACAAAAACAAAAACCTTAAGTGCTGCCAACGACAGCAGAAATAAACCTTTTCTTGACCCTCAGGTTTGCTGCAGGTTGACATTCACTTACTCCTTTAAATCTACCTATCAATTTCCCAAATAACATCCGGGCTGGCTGTTCAATAAAATTGGAAAATATGTAGATGGTGAGATACAGGAAAGAAGGGTATAATTCTGCAAAGTTTACATCTTGATTGTTTAAATTTGAACTTTATCTGAGTAGGTGCATATAATTGAGGGTACAGTAACATTCCAGTTCCTGGAACCGGGCAGGTAAAATATACAGAAGCATGAGAGAAATGTGGACCTGGAAGGAAAATTGATCATAAGTATTAAAGAAGATACCTTATCATAGCACTATTTCTCAGCTAAAAAATGCAGACTTCCTTGAGCTAAAACATCTAATAAAACACATTAAATCGATGCCCTCTCCTTTGTAAAATCAGTACCATTTGCTCAGGCACTGGAAAAAAATCTATAAAACCAAGAATCTTAAAAAATGTATTTCTTTATGTTAAACATTTTATTTAACCTAAAACACATGGGGGCCCTTTCATTCATTAGTATTTTAACACACGTCCATGGCCTTCTTTGAGTGAGAAGACATGTCTTCTGCATGTCACTCTCCTTCCTTTTTCTTGCAAAGTCACGATACTGTCTTCCTCACATTCCAGAGCAAGTTAATTTAAAGTGGATTTATGGCTTAAAGTTCCTTGCAAAATAACTTCATTGTTGATCTTCTGTGAATTTGTTCATTTCACCCAATTTTTTTTGTGCTTTCATGACTTTCTAAACCATTTGGCTTGGTTTTGTTGATGGTTTTCACTTGTATATTTTATCTGTTTACCTAATATTTTACTAGCTCACTTAATAACAATAAGAGTTAAAATAAACATGTTTAGGGGCAAATGATTCACTGAAAAGGAATGAGAAGACCACGGGGGGGGGGGGGGGAGATGCTTATCAGCAGCATCAAGGCTTTCCCAGGGGAGTGGGGCCTTTGAATCAATTCGATGAGTTGGTTAAATGGTGTCCTCCTATGATCTGGAATGATCAATGAATGCTGAATTAAGTTCAGCAATATTTTTTAAGATAGGTAGAAAGTTTGACAGGAGCATGTGCTTTCAAATAAAATTAATTTTATGATACATACATGATAATCTTCAATTATCTGGAAAATTCCCTAATTCACCATGCTTCAAACCCTTGCATTGGTTGATTAATAGTTATATATATATATATATATATATATATATATATATATATATATGTGTGTGTGTATATATATATAACATATAGTGATTATATAAATCATTGTTTATTCAATAACTTAACTTTCAATTTGTTTGTATATTCAGTAATATATTCACTACATTATTACTTACTTTCATTGAAAAAGTTCTAAATTAATCAAATTCCAAAGAATGATTTTAATGACCTCTACCAAATTTTAGTATGTGGTTAGTGAAATTAGTTATAGGTAAAAAGTAAAAGTCAGTGGCTACTGAAAATTCTATTGAAATCTCTAAGGAAGTGTCGTTAAGTTATATCAATTTTTCCTTCTTATGGTTTCATACAATTAAAATCAGGAAATAATAGTTCACAGTCTATTAACAGTAACTTTGTCGGAAGTCACCTTTAACCAAGCTTAGAAAGAAAAGTAAATGTTGAAAAAGAATATTAGAAAAACAGATTAGCCATATATGCATTCAGATAAATAGTATATTTTCTTTGGAATATCTCTGTAAAATTCTTTATGAATTGGGGATTTCCTCTCTTATTTATGAGATATTTTATTCTCAGTAGTCAGTGATGAAATAATTATTATACTAGTTAAAAATTGTTTTCAGTATTTTCCTTGTTTTTAAAAAGTACTACTACTGCTTTTAAACAGTAGTAAAAAACTGTTAAAAGTCAATTATGCTTTATAAGATAGTGGGCTCACAATTGCAGTATGAGTATATATTATATGAAAAACATCAAAGATTGTGTTTTTAAAACAAAAAAAAAGGAAACTGAAAGTAAGAGAAGAGTGGATAATTCTTTTCACGAAAATGCTCTATTTATAGAAGGTTAAACTAGTTAAGAATAATTTTATATAAACAACAAGGCAGGCTTTATTATTGAGAAATGTTCCATGCCTTTAAAATATTTGACTCTAGAAAGATTACAAACACACAGATAATGTTAACTACAATCACAATTTATTTGTTGTATGAGTAACTTCCTATCATGTATTAAAATGATAAACCTATGGCAAATATTTAAACTCCCCCCCCCAAAAAAGAGAGAGCAGCACTTTTTCCTTACAGTTCTTTGTTAATAAAAAATAATTTGTGCCCTCTTGAGGAAGACGCTCTATAAACACAAAATAAATGGGCTTTGGGAAAATTAGGAGCCATTCTCTTGCTTGCCATCATTAGTTTTTCACACTGGTGGTTTGCTCAAGTCAGCCAGGAGCATATTTATGGTTTGGTACATTATAGTACAATTATTTCCCTGTTTCCCTCATTTTTCCACATTTTAAAAAGTAAAAATATCATCTGTATTGAAAATAAGCAATATTTTGGGGGAATGGATTGAGATGGAAGGAGCCTCCAGTTCTTTTATTTTGGCAAACAGCAAATTTTTTTTTTAAATATTTCCTTGTGTCTTGATTTTATATATATCAAGGTAAAGAAAAAAGTAGTGTTCGCCTCTAGAAATGCCTATTATGGAACCAAATGACTTTTCCTACAGTATTTATTTATTTTTAAAAGGTTTTCCAATTTTTATGATCATTATTTTGCTACTAAACTTCGCTTTTCAGACAAAACTACCAGATTTTTACTTGATCTTTAAAGGTATTAATTTTAAGTTCTTCTAATGCCTAACATTTAGGAACATTTTCAAATAAATCAAATCACATCTTGGCTTAGCAAGTAAAAAGCAGAGGCAATTAGGTAGCTAAGGTATGTATGTATCAGAGATGTACACTTGGACAGCAGTTATGGAAATGTGGGTCACTTACTTACTGAACTCAGCATCCTCTAAAATATTTTGTAATTTGTGTGTTCATTTTGTGATGAAAATTTTGTGATATATGTTTAGAAAAATCAATAATTTTAGATCTTAGTATATATAGTCAGATAAAGCAAAATGAGTAAATTTAAATTGAAAATTTAGAGTTAGGATATAGAAATTTAAGTACAGAATATCATAATTAAACTTAACTAGTGTCAACCTGTTACAAGTATAAAATGCAAGCTCTTTATTCTCATACTAGTTATATGGCATTTCAAGCAAAATAAACATCATGAAGTAGTAACTTTCAGAATGCTCAAATTACTGAGGTAAATCTCTGAACTTTAGGCATATCTATTTTAATTGCCTTTAGTAAGGCAATTACTTCAGCTTTAGTAGCTTCAGCAAGCAACAAATCTCTTTTTCTGTATACGAGATCTGTCCAGAAAAAGTCTATCCATTGTTAATATAATGAGAATGGTTTGTACAACATCAATGACATCAATGTAAACTGGCAGCCAAGGAGAGTGGACTGGAATGTACATGTGTGAACAATGACAACTGTACTGTAATAGTCAGTAGAGGAGGTAGATGCCCTTGAGTGGGCATGTGTACTGTGCCATCGCATTCAAAATGACCGATCGAGTAGAACAATGAATCTGCATCAAATTTTGTGTTAAGTTTGAACATATCTCTCTGGAAACTATTCAGATAATTTAGGTTTTCAGGGACAATGCAATGAGTGCAGCACACACACACACACAAAGTGTGGTACAAATGAAAGGAAAAGAAAAAAAAAAGACAACAGATGGTCAAGAATCTGTTAAAATGATCTACATTCTAGAAGGCCTTCAACAAGCAGAGCACCTAAGAATGTTGAATGTGTACGGGCTGCAATCAACAAAGATCGGCGACAGTGTGAGAACTAGAAATTGATCTAGGGGTTCGAAACACTACTGTGTCCAAGATTGTGAAACAGGATCATGGCATGAAATGTGCTGTGAAATGTGACAAAATTTGTTCCACAGCTCCTGTTACCAGAGCAGAAAGAACATCATGCTACCATTGTTAATGACTTGTTTTTAACTGATACCGATGAACCTGATTTCCTCAAGAAGGTCATAACTGGAGAAGAATTGTGGTTCTATGGCTATGATCCAGAAACAAAGGTCCTGTCATCCCAGTGGGAGTCTCCTGGTTCTCCACGTCTAAAGGGAGCATGGCAAAGTCGCAGCAAAATCAAGACCATGTTAACTGTGTTTTTTTATTGGGAAAGGTGTTGTCCATTATGAATACGGCCCTCCAGGCCGAACAATCATGAAAGAGTACTACCTCAGTGTTCTTCATTGCGAGAGGCAACATGACAAAAGCGACCACCGCTACAGGCATCTGGTGACTGGCGGGTTCATCACAATAACACGCCCACTCATGTATCACGTCTCATGCAGAATTTTTTGGTGAAACATCAAGTCACCCAGGTAACTAAGTCCCCCTACAGCCCACATTTGATGCCCTGCAACTGCTGGCTTTTCCCCAAACACAAATCACCTTTGAAAGGGAAGAGATTTCAGGTTGTTGATGAGAGATTCAGAACAATACAATGGGGCAACTGATGGCGATCAGGAAAACTGTGTGAAGTCCCAAGGTGCCTGCGTTGAAGGGGACTGAGGTGTCATTGTCCTACATACAATGTTTCTTGTATCTTCTTCAATAAATGCCTCTTTTTTCATAGTAGGTGGCTGGATACTTTCTGGACAGACCTCATTATTTATACATACATGTACACGCAAACAAATGTAGTTGCCATATATGTGTGTACATTGTATATATGCATGTGTCAGGATATATTCACATTGTCACTTCATTTATTTCTTTAAAAGACCTTCATGAGTTAGATAATACTCTTCCTATTTAACAGATGATGATGCCATGTCCCAGAGTGCTTAAATGACTTGCAGAGGCCTGGGTGTTAGTAATTACTAGAGCAAATGACTTTGAAGGTCAAAGGGCTTCAGGCTGTGCTAAGCTGAGCTACACTGAGAAAGTCTCAATACTTTTTTTTTCATGGAACAAGAACCTAAAGTTTGAATCACAGGTATTAAAATTTAATGATCATACTGTTATATAACATTAAGTTAGATTAGAAATCTTCGAGTTTTCTCTTCCAGTACTGTACTATGCAGGCATAGTAAGAATACCACACATGTGGTTAGAAAGTCATAAAAATAATTAAAAAGAGCTTTCAAATTTAAAAAAAACTATTTTAATTAAAATTTAGGTCATTTGAAGAGAATAAAATATAAACATGTATTTTAGGTTATACTAACTAGAAATGTGAATCCATATCTACAATGAGGAAAGTTATAAAGATTTAATTCCTTTCTCTATTTTGCGGTCAGACCACATTGTTCATTCTCTCAACGTATATTCATTGAATACCCACAATGTGCAGACCCTGATTTATATTTCAGTAATGTGTTCAACTATGGGCAATGTAGGGTTAATGGAGGCAGCCTGACTTTCCCACCCAGGTGTCTGGGTAACTGAGGGAAGCAGTTGCCCATAACCCTGAGAATGGGTCTGATAAGCAGTGCTCTCACGACCTTGAGACTGGGTCCGATAAACTGTTCCCACAGCCTTGAGTGGGCTTGCATGCGCAGAATCTCGCCGTCTTGTACAATAACCCTGGCTCCTTGCCGGCTTTGTCTGTTTCCAGTATATTAAGGGGAAGGGGATTCCCACTGGAGGGAAGAAAAAAATGCAAGGACCAGGCTGGGTGCCATGCTGGGGGATAGGTGACACGCAGGTGACACACAGCTTGCAGCACGCATGGATTGCCCACCCTTGAAAAAAGGCATGTCAGACATCCCCATGGCTCTGTGATTATTCTTCCATCCACCTGAATCCCATGAACCTGTCTGGCCTTGACCTGACACAACAAAGGCAACTAACTTATAAAGAAAATAAAATTATGCCAGCATACCTGTGTGCCTATCAAGGGCTACTTTTATATCTAATACAAATTATTATTTGTTACAGTTAACATGAACTGAGGTTTTATTTTATGCCAAACACATTAATAGCATTCATTATTTAAAAAACTCAACCTCACTAGGTGGATGTATTTTTATCCTCGTTTTCTAAGAAAAAATATCTTAGATACAGACGTTACATAATTTGCCTCAGGTTTCAGAGCCATCAAACGCTAGGATTTGAATCCAAATAGTTCAGCATCAGAGGCCAAGTTCTTACCAACTACATTATTTCTACCATTTTTGATGATTATAAGCACTTTTTACACATCATTAATTTTAATCCTCTGAGATCTTCACAATCTTCAAAATAATCCTCCAAGGCAAACATTATCATCACTTTACAATTCAGGAGATTGAAGTCTGTGGAAGAGGTTAAATGACGGCCTAAAGTCATGCTTGTCTGCCTTCCGCTCTAAAGCAGAGGTGCACGTGGGCTCATTAGCCCTACGTTACTCCGGAGTAGGTTCCGTGCATCCTTGGAGCATGACCAAAATAAAGGTACAAAGAAACATGCTGTATATTTAACAAACTGCATACTTGCTGTTCAATATTTTTTTTTAAATCTACATAATTATCAGTGGAAGAAAATGTTAGAATTTAGTTGGATTTCTTTCTTCTAATTTTGTGGTTTAGTGTTGTTTTCATTCAAATTATGTATAGGCAGGGGGCAAAGTGGGCCCATGACAAGAGACTACAATCTTCATTGCTCAGTGCTTCTGAGTCTTACTCTGACTCTGTACATTTTATTTTATATTCATAAAAATTACATGAAATATCATTACTTGTGGCAGAAGGAAAGCTGAGGAAAGTCAGTTACTTACTCGCATTCACAAGACTAGTAACCAGCAGGTATGTAATGGAAACTAAAAGCATTCTGCTCCAGGAACCAAGTGCTTTCTAAGATATGATACTGAAAACTAGTCTGTTCAAAAGAAAGCCGTAGAGAAGCAGTTAAAAAATAATAAATGAATGATCCTGGAGATGAGAAAACTCAAGGCATTACAAAACTGACTTCTGATGTATTGTCCTGTGTAAAACAGATATAAAACTGTATTATCCCGATGGGGCATGATGGAAGGAAGAGTGGCACCTTTGGATTAACCTAAGAACTAGGCTGACAGTCAAAACTGTTACCAGGGGTGTTTGGGTAAAGACTGAATAATAGTTATGTTGATGTGATGAAAAGACTGTACCAGCCCTAATGTTACTGGCTCCCAAGCATAGTTATATTTTGGAATCATCTGTAAAATTACAAAAAACAAAAAACAAAAAAAAAAAACCCCAAAAAACTATGAGTATTAATTCCAACAATTGTGATTCAATTGGAATGGGCAGTGACCTAATCATGGGGCTTTTAACAACTTCCCAGGTAACTGATTTTAATGCTTAGCAAAGTTTGCCCAAGTGCCTATCACTCTTCAGAATCTACAGATGGTGCCATAAGATGACTTAAGCCAGGAATCGTGAAGTAGGACCATTTAAACAGCAGTTTAAAAAATTGGTTTTTAGCAAGAAACCCTCTTCCACAGCATAGTAATTTGAGCATATATTTGGAAACAGTGTAGAGTCTTGCCTCTGCCAATGAATCACTCTAATGCTCAGTTGCCTTATCTATACAGTGAGATACATACAGTTCTTCCTTTATGGGAGGGTTGAAAGAACTAATGTAAGACCTAGCACAAAATCTATACAAATTATAGTTATTACTTGTATGATTAATTTCAGTGAGGTAGAAAGTACTTTAGAGGACTTTATTTTTCTTTCCCAAGCTCACGTGTGGGAGTATATGCATATACCAGAGGAGTGACAGGGAGGGAAAACAGCATGTTAGGCTGTTGGGTGATTATTGACCTTTTTTGGTCCTTGGTTTTCTATTGCATATTTTTCATATGCTTCAAGCTTATTCAATGTACTATTGTTTTTAATGTGACAGTGTAAGCTCACCAAGGTAATGAAAAGTAACAGCTTATAGGATCTGAGGTCATAGCACTCAGTTCTATATCCACAGTGATTCTGGAAGTTAATCCTGCTGCAAAATGATTGGATTTTGAAGTTTGTACCCATGTGAATCTGAAAAATAATATACATGAAAGGATAAACACTCAACTATCCATGTTATTTACTTGCATTCTTTTTGTAACTGCTCCCTCTCCCAAATGCTTCTAAGTTGAACAAATTCTCCTTTTAAGATTACCAAGGTCTTGCTTGTGTTTGTATGAGTTCATATTCTTTCATGAATATCACAGCCTCTTTAAGGACAAGAAAAATAAATGTCAGAAAAATGGTTCGTGAGCAAATGCTTTGAGAACAAATATGCATCCCCCTTTATTCCAACATTAAATATTCAATTAAACCAAAACTGTGAAACTAATGTTTTCGTTTTTAAAGAAAGGAATATACCAATGACTTTGCCAAATCCCTTAAATATGTATATTTAAGATAACATTCATCCAGAACTTTCCACTTTCATTATAATACTTTTGAGTCTTGTTTTCCTCTAGAATAGTATTAATAATGCTGTTTTATCAGTTGTTCTATTATTTTTATTTTTTAAATTTCTTTTAAAAAGTGTTTTATTTTCTCGAACTTTTTTTCTGACTTAAAATGTACACTTGTTTATATAGCAAGTTAATTTAGATTTTATTTGTGTCTTATTTTCAGCATTTAAAACCATTTTGAGGAATAGCTCTCAGGTCCTGTTTTATAGACATATGAAAAGAAAGAAACATATTATTATAATTAAGGACACATGGGTTCTTATCCTGGCTCCATCTCTCAATACATTGGGACACTAGACAACTTATCCCCTCTGCCTCATTTTCTCCCCTAAAATTAATTAAATGAATTATATTTGTATAGCATTTAGAATATTTTCTGGTATTTAGTAAGGGCCATGTAAATAAGCAGCATGGATTGATGTTTGCATATTTGCACAGGGTCTGATATATAAGTAACCAATAAATAAATATAAGGTTAGCCATTTATATCCACAATTAATTGCTTGTGTGATATTAAATAAACATAATCTCCTCAAGCTTCAGTATCCCCCTTAAACACAAGGATTGTAACACCTATTTTGTGTCACGGGATTGCCATGACAATCAATCAAATGTAAAGACTGGTTAAAAGAAAACTAAAATGCTTTAGAAATGCCATGTATAATTCCCTACCATGCACAATATGCACCCACATTTTTGGCCCAAACTCTCAGGAAAAAAAATCTTTCATTTTATTTTTTTAATTCAATTTTTTACTTATTTACATTTGGAAACAAAACTGATTACCATATTCCAGGTATTATTTTGTATACGGATATTGTTATTCCTTTCTAGAATTACACTTTTAATGCATAAGTAAATAAAAGAATTAAAAACATTTACATAGCTACAGAATTAGTATCACCAATGAACAATGTACATCTTTACTTTTCCCTTAAAAATTTGGGCAAAAAGTGTACATTACACACAGCAAAATACAGTATTACCAATATTGATATTAACTCAACTTTCTGGACTTCCAGCAAAGATAGAAGTGTAGGTAGGTATGCTTTGGTTCCTCGCACAAACAAAAAAGGGATAACAACCAATTTTAAAACAAAAGACAACCAGAACTTCCAGAAAATTGAACTTCATGAAAGTCCAACAACCAGGGAGTTAAAGAAGAAACATTCATCCAGACAGGTAGGAGGGGTGGACACCACGGTAGAGAGGACGCGCGGCAAGGCAGTGGCTGGCAGTCCCATATTCCCATCCAGATAAAACGGGAGGAACAACTACGGAGCAAGACAGACCACGCAACCCAGGGTTCCAGTGTGGGAAAAGAAAGCCTCAAAACCTCTGGCAGTAAAAACCTGTGGGGATGGCGGTGGAGGGAGAAACTCCCAGCCTTATAGGAGAGTTCCTTGGAGAGACCTGCGGGGTCCTAGAATGTACACAAACCAACACACTTGGGAACCAGCACCTGAAGGGCCCAATTTGTTTGCGCATAGTGCGGGAAGTGATTGAAAGCAAGAGCCAAGCAAACCTCTTTGCTCCCTCTCTGACCCCTCCCCCACATACAGTGCCGCAACACAGCTAAGCAGGTTACCCTGCCCTGGAGAATATCCAAGGCGCTGCCCCTTACAATGTAACAGGGGCAACAAGACAAAGAAATACGGCCCAAATGAAATAATAGATCAAAACTCCAGAAAAAGATCTCAGCAATTAGGAGATAGACAACCTATCAGATGCAGAGTTCAAAACACTGGTACTTAGGATGCTCACAGGAATGATGGAATATGGCCACAACTTATAGGAAAAAGTGAAGGCTATGCAAAGTAAAATAACGAAAAATATACAGGGAACCAATAGTGAAGAAAATGGGACTCAAATCAACTATTGCGAACAGAAGGAAGACATAAACATTCAACCAGAACAGAATGAAGAAAAAAGAATTAAAAAAAACCCCACAAATGAGTAGATGCTTAGGTACCTCTGGGACAACCTTAAACATTCCAACATTGGAATCATAGGGGTGCCGGAAGAAGAAAAGGAAGATCAAGAAATTGTAAACTGATTTGAACAAATAGTGAAGGAAAACCCCAATCTGGTGAAGGACATAGACTTCCAGGAAGTCCAGGAAGCTCAGAGGGTCCCAAAGAAGTGGGACCCAAGAAAGCACACCCAAGATTAAAGGTAAGGAGAGAATCTCAAAAGCAGCAAGAGAAAAGGAGAGAGTGACCTACAAAGGAGTTCCCATAAGACTATCAGCTGATTTCTAAAAATAAATCTTACAGGCAAGAAGGGGCTGGAAAGAAGTATTCAGTCATGAAAGCCAAGGACCTACATCCAAGATTACTTCATCCAGCTAAGCTATCATTAAGGATGGAAGGGCAGATAAAGTGCTTCCCAGATGAAGTAAAGTTAAAGGAGTTCATCATCACCAAGCATTACATGAAATGTTAAAGGGACTACACTAAGAAAAAGAAGAAGGTCAAAACTATGAACAGTAAAATGATAACAAACTCACAACTATCAACAATTGAACCTAAAAAAGAAAAACATAAACAAACTAAGCAAACTAGAACAGGAAGAGAATCACAGAAATGGAGATCACATGGTGGGAGATAAGTGGGGAGGGAGAGAGGAGAGAATGGGGGAAAAGGTACATGGAATAAGAAGCATAAATTGTAGGTACAAAATAGGCAGGGGAAGGTTAAGAATAGTATAGGAAATGGAGAAGCCAAAGAATTTGTACTCGGGGACATGGTGGGGGATCATGGTGGCATGGAGGGGATCATGGTGGGAGAGGGTGTGCAGGGCAGAGGGGAATAGAGGGGAGAAAAAATGGGAAAACTGTAATAGCATAATCAATAAAATATGCTTTAAGAAATAAAATATAATAAAAGTCACTAAATTAAAAAACACACACTCAGTTTTCTGTAATGTATTTTCATGTCAGGCAGAGGAAGTTTGCGTAACCCAGGAAGCACAACACTGTGAGAGCTGAGGCCCTCTCAGGCAGAGGATACATTGTCCCAGGGATACTCCCTTGAAATATTGCTGACAAAAAGAATTGTTTTAACTAATATCCTATGTCATCTTATTGCACACAAAATATTAGCTATCCAAAGCTTTTTTTTTAATCGTTAAGTAGTTTTAAGGGCATTATGATTTTGTGTATGTCATTCCTCGGCCTTCTATATCATGAGAAATTATATTTCTATTTAACTGACTCTAAACAATCACAAATTCTAAATTATTGACATCTACAGTGGTAAAATTAATTGAACAACCATAGCATTCATCCAGTATAAAACAGGGTTATAACTGATAGTTATATACTTTGAAATAGTAGCTATCATGTCTCACTTCCTACTGATAATCTCATATATTCCTTTCCTCTTTAATTTTGGAAAATATCTTACTAAAGCAAAATCGTTATTCGTAAACAACCTTCAGTTAAATGCAGAAATATTAAATCATTCCTTTGCAGAAATATTTCTCAGAGTAAAGTTATAGCTCAATAAGGAAGACATATTTCTACCTTAAAGTTAGTACTAAATATTTTATTTGTGGCACATTTGCTGCTCATACAGAAGAAACATTTGCATTTTCTGCAGAGGGCATTGAATACTAAAGTGAATCATTCTAGTCAGAACAAGTTGAGGGTTTTCTTCACAGATATACGAGCCTATATTTAAACATACTGTGAGATTAAAGCACACAAAAATTTATTTTTATTGTGCGCACTTAGTCTTTTTTTAATTTTAATATTTTGTGATAAAAACACTTGTTTTTTTAGTATTACTTCTTAAAAATTGTAAGTGTACAATACACCATTGTTGGCCACAGGTAAAATGTTTTACAGCAGTTCTCTAGAGGAAGAGTCTTATTTTTCATATGACACTTTTTGACAAAACATTTGGTTTGTGTGTTTTATTTTAAGAGGCCATTTAACCACGTGCAATAAATATGTTAGCTGCCTGCTTTACATTAGAAGATGGTTCTAGATTTGCAGAAATGTGTGCATGTGTGAGCGCATGCATTTTTGCGTTCAAACTTTATTGAATCCACACAATTCAAACAGAGTAGGCAAGTAGAATGATGAATATTAAAATGCACCATTCATATTGAGTTTATGTTGCTGTTAAAAAAGTTTAGTGTTAATTACTGAAAGAGTTTTTGTCTTGGGAAATGAAATATTTGGTTGTGTCTTCCAATTCCACTGCATCAGCAGGCTACTTCGGAACATGTTAAAATTTATTAGGATAAAATAGAATCTACCAAGAAGCTATATTCTCAAACCAATAATCCTAAGTAAATACCAATACTTTCTTGTTTTATGTTTTTAGTAATCATGATATGCATCACTTTATCCATAGCATATGACATTAGCTTTTGGAGGCTACAGTGATGCTTTTACACACGTAAAATCTTAGAGCGAAACATCTTTTCTTTCTTAAAATGTGTAGATAAACTGAAATGTTTAAAAGTCTCCATAAAGTGACAAGATATATCTAAGCCTTTGGAAGTATACTATGATTGGCTTATTAACATGCCTAATGAAAAAAATGTTTCACCCAAAAAGAGGTTTGTTTAGCCCAGAAAGCACAGCATGGGGGAAGGGATGCGGTCCTCCCAGGGAGAGGACTTTCAGTTGCAAGAACACCACTGCCTGGCAGGCTTATTTTTTATCATAATGCGACTTAACATAGAAATCAAACAACTGATTCTTTTTTAAATTAACATGCTCAGTAAGTCATTTTGATTATATTTTGGCTGCTCTGTGCTAGCCACATGGAGACAAGGCTGAATAATTTATCTGCTTCCCTAGTGCAGTCAGCACTCTTACTGTACAAGGATAAATTAGAATCCTGAGTTTGTACATCAGTCTCACAAACTCATTTTTTCTGTGAGTCTGCCTATGAGTGATGGAAGCTCTGGGAGTGCTCAAAAGAGTTTATCATTTTGCAGGCTGACAATTAGACACTAGAGCTTCGAAAAATCACTATCAACTATGACATTTCCTCGATAATGATAATAAAGTTAGCAGACACTTATACAGGTCTAAGATGTGAGACACTATTGTAATTTCTTCACTTATACTAACACATTCCATCGTTATAAAAGACCTTTAAGTATTTTTATTATACAGTTTTTTCCTTATGAAGAAGCTGAGTCAGAAAAGTAAACTGTAGAGGAAGGCATCAAGTCCAGGCCTCTGGTGCCAGACACTGCGTCCTGACTTCTCTGTGCCAGAGTAGTTCTAGAGGACTTATTAATATGATCATTAATATTCTAGATGGCTCACTAATATTAATATTAATATCACTGTCTAGTTTATATTTCTTCCTTGAGGTTTAAAAACATTCCATAAAGCTAAATAAAGTTTTATAACAAGGTAAATAATTAAAATATTACTTTTATATTACTTGGTAGTTTACCTGGGTTCTAAAGATCCTATAATATGCTACTTCCAGTTAAACATTAAAATTATTAGAAATTAGAAATATATTTTTAAGTATTTTTGGAGGAACTGACCTATAACATTTTTAAACCAATGCAGAAAATTCAAGACAGTAAACTATGATGTTTTTACAAGAGTTTTTAAAATAAAGTACTTACCTTCTCTTACTTATATAGGATTATGTAGGAAACTTAGACTTTATAAAACTGAAATCACACATCTATTTATTAATCACTGTGATTGTATGAGAGTAGCTGTATGTTAACAGATCTTTTCCTTTGTAATTAAAATTAATAACTAAAATGAATGTCTGAAAGGACAAATCAGTCAACCTCTGATACTGCATGATCTTAAAATAATTCTTTATCTCATTTAGGGAACACAACTAAAATTCTTACTCTGAGCCTGCTACATATAATGATGTGCTATAAGAGATACAAATAAATTATAAAAATCCCTGCTTTTAAACTAGTATAAAAATACTAACAAAAATAACAATGTAGCAAAAAAAAAACAACCCAATAATATAGCTAGGGTATGCTAAGTACTATAAAAACATATATGAGATCATTTCTAACAGGATTTTTACTTGCTGAACAGGCATTTACTGTGCTACTTACTTTATGCCAGGCTCACTGAGGGAGGATTAGGGACACAGCAGTGAACAGATAAAAGCCTCATGGATCTCATTGTAGATTCTCGTGACAGAAGGAAGACTAAAAGTTATCAAATATGTAATAAAGAAAGAAGTGATGTGTTCTCTTATGAAGTAGGATCGTCAAGAGAGAGAAGTGAACTCGGTGACATGAGAAAATTATTCTTGCAGGTATTAGTTGGAGATAAGGTTATTTGACTGAAGGATGGATAGCAGATTAAGAAAGCAAAGTTCCATTTTTGTGTTTTTATAAAATGTAATTTAGGCAAAATCTTAAAGGATAAATAGGATTTGTGTAATTAATGGTAAGAAAGTAAAATTACAAGGAGAGGATTTGGCATGAACAAAGGCAAGGTATTAAAGTACAAGGGAAGTATTTGGGGAGTGGGATATTATTCAGCTAAAGTGTAAGGCCTGCATGGAAGGAAAGTGGGAGTGGGGCTGAGAAGAAAGTTTGAAAGGAGTTGTAATATGTATAAGGACCAGAAACTAGAAGTGGCAGTAAAAAAATGAACAGAATTTATATATATATATATATACATATATATATATGTATATGTATATATATATAATCAGAAGATATGATCAGCAAGATTCTGTGACTAGCTTGACCTGGTGGCAAAAAACATAAGGTCAAAGATAATACTGAAGTTTGAAACGGTGAACTTTTAAAAATTATTTTATCATTAGTCAGAAAAAAAATCAGAAGGAAGCCATGAATTGATAATAACTGCTGAGTAACAATACCTATTATATTACAAATTCTCATAAATTATAACTTAAAATATACTGTATGTTTGACTGTATTATATATGCATACATGATATTCTATAATTTTAATCAAATTAAATGAATAAATGTAATTGAGAAAGTGTATGTATGAAGATGCTTGAATTAAATAATAGAACTAAAACTCTAATTCCAAATATTACTAACCATTTATGTGAGAACCCACAAATACACAGGACCAAGACATCCTGAGGAGATTACCTAACAACATTCCAAACATTGGGCTTAAAAATACACAATGCGAAACAGGATTAGCTCCATCCCTTAAAGATGGATAGCATGGGCTCCATGATTATGTGCTCTGGGTCCAATTTCCAGAGTTGAATTTCGCCTTTATTATTTCAGCTGAGTGACTTTTTACAAATTCTCTTTGCTTCAGTGTTCTCTCTAATGCTATGGAAATAATGGTGTATTTACTTCATAGGCTTGTTTGGAAAATGTAAGGAGCAAATCTATCTAGTACTTAGCATTATGCCCGGAGCACAGCTAGTTCTCTGTACATGTCACCATGGTTATTACTAATGAGATATTACATATTTTTTCAATTATAAATGCAATTTTGTTATGTTCTGCTGATACTACACTTGATACCTCTATTTTTCTTTAAGCAGAATGGCCTAGAATTGCTAGGAGTTTGAAAGGAAAAGCAACAATAACACTTTCCAATTTCATTCGATATAGGTTTGCATTGTTTTTTTTTTAATCCTTAAAGTTCAATTTTATCACTTTGGAAGATAAACCGAGAATTGAACAACAAGAAAAAAAATATGTCATTGACATATCTAGGATTAGGACAATGTATAGACTGCCATATATTAGAGGTAACCTTTTTAAAAGCTAGACTATACAATATCAATAACTGGTTATAAATTTGCATGTATGCTTAAAACACAATTCTGAATTTTGGAGAATTCAAGTGAAGAAAATACTCTCACTTGCCTAATCATTTATCAACCTCACAGATATGTATTTATAATACTTATAAAATTAAACAGAAGATATTTAGAAAATAATATTTTAACAACTCTTTTATTTTGTAATTCTTTTCAGACTCTGCTGACTATACAGTAATAAGTACCCACGCACACATGCAATAGAAGTGTCCCATACAATCAAACAGGGTGGCATCTACTATCAACTACCATCAGGAAACAAAAGTCCAACCTGTGTAATAAAGGGAGGGAAGAATTGACTTTTTTTCCCTTAAGCCATCTTATTATCAGAGGAATCTGAATTTCAGATCAATTCTCAGACGTATGTGAAAGGTTTGAGCAACCATTTTATTATTCTACCATATGAGGGAAAGTCATCACCTGGCCTTCAGGGGTAGAAACAGGGCATTGCTAAGGACAAGGAGTTGAACGGAAATTATAGCCTGAGAGAAAACTATGTGTCACGGAGTCATGAAAATGAGTATATCTCTTAAAAAAATGTTTCAGTTTTGAAAATCCTGCATTCTTAGAGAGGTGTTCTTCATTTGAAATCACAAACTTTTTTCCCCCCAAAACACATACTATATGCCAACGATTCTGCCAAATCCTGAAGGTTAAGATGAATAGGACACTCTCTCTGCCCTCAATGAGCCGACAGGTCCGGCTGAGAAGTCGTGAACAAATGCCCAGCGCATTGAATATATGACACCCAGAAGAAATTACCAAAACAGAAAAAAAAGTTACAGTCCTACTTCTGGACTCAGGAAAGACTTTCTGCAAAAATGAAAACTTTAAAGGGAATGAACAGACTGCCATAATGAAGGAACAACTTAGGTAAAAGCCTGAAACATAAAACCTGGAATATTCTGACGGATATGCTGAGTACTACAACAGTATTAAGTGTGAGGTAAAATAAAGCCATTACACCTTTAGAGACAGAAAGTGAGACTAGGTAGAAGGGCAAGTCTAAAAGAGCCAACTTTCTAGAAATGGTCATGGAAAGTTATTCTTACTGAAAGCTCTGGGGTTCCATGAGCTTTTGTATTTTGAAACTTTTTAAGATCAAAGTGGGAATACATTTGTTTTTGCAGCCTCATCTCCCACAATCCACTTCACTGAGGAAAACTTAAATTATTGAGAAAAGGAAACGACATTTTCTTTTCCTTGGTTACAATAAAAGTACTGTCATAGTCTTCCAAAATGTGATACATAAAATCATGGAAATGGCTTAAAATACCAACCAACTCAAACCTTAAAATTTTGGAAAAACATACAAAACTACAATAATTAATTCTTAAATAAATATTTTATTTTAAAATAGTTTTGGACTTACAGAAAATTTTCAGATATTTTCTACTTAATTTATGTGATTTAAACTATGTATTTTTTAATTCCAGTATACATATATAGTGATTTCCAGAATTGTGAACCTCCACATCCTTGTCAGAAATCTGTATTAATGAGCTCTTTATTTTATCCATTCTAATAGACACATGGGAGTATGTTGTTTTTGTGAAATTTGCATTCCCCTAATGCAAAGTGATGTTGAGTGTCTTTTCATATGTTTACCTGGCATCCTGGACAAGGTTTTTCTCAGATCCTGTGTCCATTTTTCATCTGTGTTGTTTGTTTTTTTATTACTGAATTTTAAGAGATTTTTTGTGTATAGATAAATGCTTTATAAGTATTTTTCAAATATTTTCTACCAGTCTGTGACTTGTATTTTATAACCTAAGGTCATGTAGACTTTTTATATGTTTTTTTCTCTTACATGTTTTAAAGTTCTGCAAGTTACCTGTAGATGTATGATTTATTTCATTAATTTTTATGAAAGATCTGCACAGAGAACTATAACACTGTATATAAAAGTAAACCCAAATGAAGGTTATGACTGGATAAAAGAGGACCAACTTAAAGTTACTTTAGTATGTGTACTTCTCCAACACTATAAAGGAAGTAAGCTTTAAATTCCATAACAGGTACAATGAGCTCTATAAATGGGAGGGACCTACCTCTTCAAATCAATTGTCTGGTGGTCTCTGACTTGCACACTACTACCCTTTAATAACACTGACCGCTTTTCTAAATGCCTACGGTTTCTAACTTCAGAATCTTGATACACTCCATTTCTTCTGTTTCAAATACATTCCCCTGTTTTTCAAATGCCTAGTTCCACCTTAAAATTTTACCTCTTCTTAGAGATCTACTCTAACTTCCCACTGTTTTGTGTAAGGTAGTTTCCTTCTATTAATATTTCATATCAAATTGGTTCTTTTTGTTTATATTACTTACCAAGATACATAATTGCATGCATACATACATATACACACATGCACGGGAACTGTATAAAGTGTACACAGAAACATACACATATGCAGAGAACTTTCTTTTAGGCTAAAATCTCCAAGGTACTATGAATAATGCATTTTTATTACCATATATTCACTGTTTAGTAGCAAAAGACCTAACATGTACTAGAGCAATACAATTTGTATAAACTTGAGTTAATTCCCATCCCATTTTAAAATGTAAAAGGAGCATTACTGAGTGAAATAAAATTTTAAAAGCAAACTATGGAGACATATAATGGAGAATATATTAAAGCCAATGAGAAAACATGTGTAGTTAATATAATAACTACACCTAAAACATAAAAATAATTTTATTAGTAAAATTTTCAGTATTCTGCCATTCTAAAACAGGTACATTGCATTAACTATTAATCTTAAGGGAAAAATAAAAAGTTCCCAAATATTTTCTAATTCATTGACCAAGCCACTCTACTATAATCTAATTGATACAGCATAAAGATGCTATTAACAAAAATTCTCTGTGTGTCCTCACTTTACAAATTGAGTTTTTCCTTATGTTCATTGATTTATTGCAGTGAAATACTTTAGCACAGAAAACAATAGGAACAAGACAGATACTAATATCTCATAAGGACGGTTTAGAAAGTTCTAATAAGAACCACAATGCATTGCATTTGTTTTAATGTTAGATTTTACTTATGACAAAATTTTCTAAATTTCCTAATATTGAAAATCTTGTGAACTCCCATTACATTTGACTTTTTCATATTTCTCATCTTTTTTGAAGAAAGAATTTCTTTGTATGTGGAATTCTAGATAATGGCCACTCAATTTAAGGTCTTATTATTTTTAATAATATTCATTTATAAACATCAATTTTCAGAAGCACTTATTTTTCACCTGCTTCTCTGAACATTTCCTTAGAGCTGTCATTTTGCTATAGGTGCAGTTTTTCAGAATTATTAATCAATGTGAGACTCATGAACTTTTTCTAAAGCAGGGAGAAAACTCCTTACAGGACCACCGCTCCATCTTATCAGATGTATTAGGAACCTTCTGACTATACAATATGATACATCAAAATGTGGCTAGGACTTGTTCAGGTAATGTTCTCTAAAGGTGTGTCAGGAAAGGCAGTAGGTAGATGGTTAAACTCACCACTCTAATACCAGACTGCTTGGATTTTCAAACCCCAGTTTTTCCACTTACTAGCTGTGTGACCTTGGGAATATTACTTAACCTCCCTGTGCCTCAGGTATCTCAGGAATAGGGTGGAGGTTAATTATACTGACTATAATGATTACGTTACATGAAAAACGGTTAAAAGAGCCCTGGCTGGTGTGGCTCACTGGATTGAGCGCTGGCCTGTGAATCAAAGGGTTGTCAGCTCGATTCCCAGTCAGAGCACATGCCTGGGTAGCGAGCCAGGTCCCCAGTTGGGGGTGCTTGAGAGGCAACCACACACTGGTGTTTTTCTCACTCTCTTTCTCCCTCCTTTCCCCTCTGTCTAAAAATAAATAAATAAAAATCCTTAAAAATTAAAAAAAAAGAGAAACACTTAAAAGAGTATCAAACACATAGTAAACACTGTTATCATTAATCATATGGTGCATAACCAAGGCACCAAGCTTTGCAAGGGTGTGGCTAGAGGGGTCTATTAACAGGTATTCGGTATTGGATGATTATTGGCCAACCAATTAGATTCTCACATTTAATGATATTAAAATGATAATAAGAAGAAGAAGAAGAAGAAGAAAGAAGAAGAAGAGGAAGAAGAAGAAGAAGAAGAAGAAGAAGAAGAAGAAGAAGAAGAAGAAGAAGAAGAAGAAAGAAGAAGAAGAAGAAGAAGAAGAAGAAGAAGAAGAAGAAGAAGAAGAAGAAGAAGGAGAAGAAGAAGGAGAAGAAGAAGAAGAAGAAGAAAAACAACAACAACAGAGAAACAGAAGTACATGAAGAGAAGGCTGCAAGAGAAATGTGTTATATTTCTATTTCTATGTAACAAATTACCACAATTTTATCAGCTTCAAAAAAGTTATTATCGACAATTTCCATTTGTCAGGAGTCTGATATCTCTGCTCAGAGTCTGAAAAGGCTGAAATCAAGGTTTCAACTGGCTGTATCTGCATCTGAAGACTTGCAAGCTATCTCAAATTTTTGGAAAAATCCATTCCCTATAAACCATTTGACTGAGGTACCCATTTATTTACTATCTGTTTTTTGGGGACCACTGTCATCTTCTAGAAGCCACTTTCAGGTTCTTGGTATGTGGTTCCCACCTTAGACCTCATGTTTTGAATCTCTTCTTTTAAAAACAATCTTGTCTTTTTTAAGGGCTCTTTTTATTGCATCAGGTTCATCCAGAAAAATCTTCCTTTTGATTACCTCGAAGTCAGCTGATCACTGATTGTATCCTAAACATGGGAGGGATATGTCATCGTATTCACAGGTCCCACCCACACTCAAAAGAAGGGGATGACACAAGGGATAGGGTGACTAAGGGTCACCTTTGAATTCTAGCTGCTGTACTATGCAAGGGAAGCACTTTGTCCATTTTAATTGCTTTTCTATCCTCAGAACTGCTTGGCACATATACACATTCAAGAAATATTTTTGTTTGTATGAAATTTAACTCAAATGTTAATTGGCCCTTTTTTTTAATGTTTTTAGTGTTTCTAAATAAATTTACTTATGCACAAGCACTGATCAGCACAGAAGAGTTTCCTGAGGATTCCATGGGAAAGAAGGGAGAGATAATCTATATTGCATGCTTCACAGTGAACTACTGAAAATATCTTTCTACCTTTCCCTTATCTCTAATTCTCTCTTCTCTCTCTGCCACTCCTCATCTCTCTTTTTCTCAGTTCTATCAATTTATTTCATTAATGGTGGTTCCTTTTCCTTAGCATCCACACAGGCCTTGGCACCTCCTTGTAGAGATCTCCCTAAACCTCCAAATATCTTTATTAAACAAACCAATTTGCTCCACCTTAGTCTCTACCTTTAAAAACCCAAACAAAGGTAAGAAGGGATGAGCTAAATGACATAAGAAAGAAAGTAGATAACAGTAGATTGTTGGGGGGAAAGGAGCATAAGGAGACTAAATGGTAATTGAAAATATATAATAAAGATTTTAAAAAGTAAATAAGGTACAGTAAAAAAGAAAGTAGGTATCAGTGAGATATAGTACATACCACATATTTTTTAAAGACTTAGAGCAATTGTGACACAGAAAGACGTTAATAACAAATGAGGCCCTTTCTCGGTCTAATGTAGGAAACAGGTGTTTAAGAAATTTTTACTGGATGACAGGCCTTTCTTTTGAATGCTAACACATTGATTCCTTTTAAGCTGCCTCTTTTTCTGCAGTGGGGTAAGTCGGCGAATGGATACTAAGTCCAGCTGATCTGTAAGACGAGCTATATAAGGGTAAATTTTATCTTTGGTAATGCCTTCTCAAGTTTTTGGTTTTCAGAAATCAAATAGAAATAAACCAGTAATCTTTCTTTCACAAATTATAATAATTGTCTAAATATCTTTACTTAAATCCTGGAAATATAATTTGAAGGTGTATCACAATACAAATAAATTGTTTTTTATGTAAAAATTGAGAGATATAGAAATAAACAGGAAAGGACACACAATATTCATTGATTTTCCTATAATCAAAACAAATTAGTTTTATGCTAAATATGAGAAATTTGTAACTGCAAAGGGAATAAAAAGGTTGAATTTAAAAGAGATTCAGTTGTAACTTTACATGATTCAATAGTCTCTCTGGGACCAGATAAAAATATTCAAGAATAAATGTAGAAATTTAAAGTCCCACAGAATTGGCCCTAATGGGTGTGGTCTTGTTCAAGTCGCCGACACCGCGAAAGCACAGCCAACGGCAAGGAACGCTCGCTGCTCTGTCTCAACGGACCCAGATTTCAGTCTGGCTTCTACCCACTGTTTTCGCAAAACGTCCCAAATTCTGGTGCATCGGCAGCCTTTTACTGCCCTTTAAACTTTGATATGATCTGTTATCTACCCTTCTCAAGTAATAAATACCAGATATTTACTTTTAAATGTTTAATATTTAATATGCATTTTCTCAGCTTGTGTATTTCCTTATAACTTACCAAATAAACTCAAAAACTAGGGAGTATGTCATATATGTTTGCATATGTACTGACTAAAAATACATATTTGAGGAGCCTTTATTTGTTAAGTAGGAGATAAAATAGAAAATGCATTATTTCAGTTCATTTGGCTACAAATTCAGCTCACCTATTCCCAACGCACACAGCATAATATTTTGCAAACAATAAATCTTTTTAGTTAATGATTTATTAAACATCATAGATACATAAAGCAACACAGGTAAATTATTTTGGATTAAATTCTTCAGTCTTTTTAAATTGGATCACAGTAAATATGATTTCCATAAAACTCAAGTAACTTAATCTAATATATAACAATTTTTAGTTCCTTAAGTCATTTAAAAAATTTTTATCTTTGTAAATTTTTTGTTTCTATGGGCAAATTAACTAAAATTTGGGCTTAAAAATACACTTACTATTGCCCATGCTGAAATTTTCTTAGAAAATAAGTAAGTGTAAAAGCTGCGATGTTGTGTCAGTTTAAAACTACATTTGTCTTTGACAATGACTTGGCATTTTACGTATTTCCCCCTCTGGCTCCTTAATGTGCCATATCTGAAAAATGACCAAATTAAGAATCATGAAACTTGGATTTAAACCCGTCTGATAACTGTGTCATTATAGGCAAATCACCCAGTTTCCTCTCCAATAAGAAACACATTTTGAACTCAATGACTTATCAGATTAGTCCCCAAATTGTACAGCTGATTTAGTGATATTAACACAGTTCCAATCTGAAGACTGAACACTACCCTATGTTTAGAGGAGGGGATGAGCTATTTGATTGACTTGAGTTTTTTACTTGACTAGAGACAAAAGAAATCACGTAATTTGTTTAGACTTTGAAGTTCTTTCCTTTAAGCTATTCTTACTCATGAGTACACATAATTTTTAAAATATTTTGATAGCAAGACATCCTTCAGAGGGATGTTGACAGACCTAAGCCTTTAAGTTGTAAAATCACATACTGGATTATGAATGTAATTAATTATCTACAGAATTCCTCAGGGCAGTATTCCTCTGAATGTTGTCTCTAGTTCCCGCACCAGGACCACCAAATTTAAAAAGAGTTTCCTAGTAAATCCATCATGAGGTTTGAGAATTGTGGCTCCTGGAGAAAGGGTTGCTTTATAAACAATGACAGAAAGAATGATATACATTATTAATCTCATCAAAGTATAATCCAGGTAAAAGAACATAATTTAATTAATTATGTGACCAAACTGGAAAGAAACTTCAACAATTCCCTGACTGGAACCTTCAAAAGGGAAACCATAGGAGTATATACGGTGTTGATAGGGGAAGACTATTAGTGTAGTTGACAAGGTGATTATCGTTTATTTTATAATTGTATTATGAGATTTTCATAGCACAATATACCAAACTTTAAGTTCACTTAATTTTACCCAATTACTTCTTTTTTTTAATTTATTTTTTTTCTTAAGTATGGGTGCTATACAATTGTATATTGATTACATTAGTTTCAGGTATACAATACAGTAAGGGGACTATATTCCCCTTACCTCCAGCCCTCTCTTCTGTTAATCACCCTTTTGTCCTGTTTCCAGGAGTCTGTTTTTAGATTCTACATTAGAGTGAAACCACGTAGCCTTCGTCTTTCTCAGCCTGACTTGTTTGCCTTAGCATAATCCTCACTAGATTCATCTATGTTGTTGTCAATGGCAAAATTTCATTTTTTATTGCTGTATAATATTCCATCATATGTACATATCACACCTCCTTTATCCACTCATCTAGTGATGGACACCTAGGTTGCTTCTGTATCTTGACTAAAGCAATAATGCTGCAATAAACAAAGGGGTGCATTTAATGTTTTGAATTGGTGTTCTATTTTTCTTTGGATAAATACCCAGAAATGAAATTGCTGGTTATATGTTGTATCTATTTTTAGTTTTTTGTGGAATCTATGTACTGTTTTCCATTGGGGCTGTACCAGTTTTCAATTCCATCAACAGCACACAAGGATTTCCTTTTTCCACATCCTCACCAACATATGTCATTTGTCGACTTTTTGATGACGGCTATTTTGACTGGTGTGAAGTGGTATCTCACAGTAGTTTCGTTTTTAATTTCCCTGATGATTAGTGATGTTGAGCATCCTTTCATATGTCCGAGCAGATGGCATGATACTATATATAGAAAACCCTAAAGAATCTACCAAAACATTAATAGAGTAAAATAATTCAGTAAAGTAGCAGGATACAAAATTAGTATACAGAAATCTGTCATGTTCTTATACACTAATCACAAACAATCAGAAGGAGGAATGAAAACAACCTCATTCACTATTGGATAACAATACCTAGAAATAACTTCACCAAAGTGGAGTCAGGGGAGACCTGTAGCCTGGAAACTATAAGTTATTGAAGAAAGAAACTGAAGAGAGCACAGTTTTTGAAGGATATACAGTGTTCATGGATTAGAAGAATTAATATTGTAAAATGACCATACTACCCAAACAATTTACAGATTCAGTGCAATTCCTATTAAAACACCAATGTCTTCCTTCTCAAAACTAGAACAAATAATCCTTAAATTTATATGGAATCACAAAAGATCCCAAATAGCCAAAGTAATCTTGAGAAAGAACAACAAAGTTGGAGGTACCACCCTCACCCTCCCTCATCTCAAATTCTACTGCAAAGCTATAATAATCAAAAAAGTATGATACTGGCAGAAAAAACAGACACATAAATCGATGGAAAATAACAGAGCCTGGATATAAACCCTCACTTACATGGTCAAATAACCTATCACAAAGGAGATAAAAGTATACATTAGACTAATGACAGTCTCTTCAATGAGTGGTGCTGCAAAAACTGGACAGACACATGCAATAAATAAATAAACAAACCTGGGTGATTCTTATACCATATACAAAAATAAACTAAAAATGGGTTAAGACTTAAATGTAAGGCCCGAAACCATCAAACTTTTAAAAGAAAACATAAGAAGTAAACTATATTACATCAGTCTGAGTAATATTTTTTTGGATATATCCCCTTGAGCAAGGAAAACAAAAGCCAAAATAAACAAATGGCACTACATCAAGCTAAAAAACTTCTTCATAGTAAAGGAAACCTTTGACAAAACAAAAATTTAACCTACTGAATGAGAGAAAATATTTTTAAATGATATATCTGATAAGGGATTGATATGAAAAATATATAAGAAACTCATACAACTCCATAACAAATAAATAATCTTATTTAAAAAATGGGCCAAGAACATGAAAAGATATTTCTCTGAAGAAGAGTCAACTACTTCTTATTGTGACTGACTTATCAACAAATACACTTTTAGATTTTTCTATAGGGAACACTATGCTAACACAGCATGGGAATGCTGTTTTTTCTAGCCATGATATTTCTCTAAAGCAGTAAGTTGTTTCTCTGTTTTAAAGTAGCAGCCAAGTAGTATCCCAGTATGTAAATGTCCCATAGTTGTTTTATCCACTCATTTACTGATGGACTCTTGGGCTACTTCCGCATCTTGGCAATTGTGAATAATGCTGCAATGAACATAGGGGTGTTTATTTTCTTTTGAATTATTGTTTTGGGTTCCTTTGTATATAATTCCAGAAGTGGAATCACTGGATCAAAAGGTAGGTCCATTTTTAATTTTTTTGAGTTAGCCCCGTACTGCTTTCCGTAGTGGTTACACTAGTCTGCAATTCCACCAACAGTGCAAAAGCATTGTCCTTTCTCCACATCCACCCCAGCACTTGTTGTTTGTCGATTTTTGATGATAGCCACTCTGACAGTTGTGAGGTGATACTTCATTATGGTTTTAATTTGCATTTCTCTGATTATTAGTGACATTGAGCATCTTTTCATATGTCTATTGGCCTTCTGTATGTCGTCTTTGGAGAAGTGTCTAGTCAGGTCCTTTGCCCATTCTTTAATTGGATTGTTTGTTTTTTAGTGTTGAGTTTTATAAGTTCTTTATAAATTTTGCATATTAACTACTTACCAGATGTATCAGTAGCAAATATGTTTGTCCATTCTGTGGTCTTTTTATTTTGTTGGTGATTTCCTTTGTTGTGCTAAGACTTCTTAGTTTGATGTAGCACTATTTGCTTATTTTTTCTGCTCCATAAAAAAGAAAATTTTATCCTTTGTGACAACATGGATGGACTTGGAGAACGTTATGCTAAGTGAAATAAACTAGTCAGGGAAAGACAAACACCATATGATTTCACTCATGTGTGGATTCTAATGAACAATCTGAACTAACAAGCAAAACAGAGACAGACTCATAGAGAGCATAGAGACATCCATGGGAAGGAAGGGTTATGGGGCCAGAGGATTGAGACAAAAGGAGAAAGGACTCATGGACATGGACAACAGTATGGTGATTGTGGGGAGGAGGGGTATATAAAGAGGATAAATTATAATGGAAACAAATACAATAAAAATAAAAAATAAAAATGGAAAAAATGTTAATAACTGCTTTAATAAAAAAAATAAAGTTACGATAACACTTGTTATCATAAGTAATCAATCAAAAACTTGTCTGACAGTCCTTACAAATTGGAGAGTTTGAATGGGGACAATGAGACTCCATTAAGGCAATTTCCCCAAGTAAAACCTTATGTTTCCTCTATAATATTAAGTTCTGACTAAATTTACCTATTTTAATTTGATGCATCTTAATATTCAGATCTACTAAGTGTCTCCTAATCTGTAGAAGAACTTTCCATATTTCTGTTACTATTGCTCATCTAAGAATAAAAACACAGGTGTCAGCACTATTCTTTTACTCTATAAAACCTGTAATTATTTCCTTTCATCCACAGGTAAGGTCAATACATGCATATTTGGTTACTAGTCCTTAAGGTTTGTAAAAAATACTAAGAATTTTTGGATAAGCTAGAAGTCAACCCAGGTTCACTTCTATATTATGATTGCTGGCTTTACAATGACACCTGACCTTTGGGGTTTGGGATTTTATTTCACTTTTAAACAGTTGATTTTAGGTCTTTATTTTGTCATGATGTACTTGTTAATGCTTTTTTAAAACCTAGGTAAATATACCCTTAGCACCTCCTTAGCTGATGTCCTCTTATTTCAACTTATGAGCTCTTTCCCAATCATTCTCAGATGAAGGCATCTTTAGACTCAATCAATATACCTCGATAAAGAATCCATTGAAAGCACTATGTCCCATATCTTTCAGAAAGAATTTAATTACAGGTTGAATTACAAATATTTTAGATTTATTATTGGTTCATCATCAATGGTGATTCACATCAGCCTCTTAAAAGGCACATTCTTATATGGTCTATATTGCTCGACTTTCAGGGAAAATACATCTTGTACATGGCTGTGCCAGGAAACGCACTAAAAAACAAAATTAATGAAAATGTCTGGGGTTTCACTAAAGTTATCAAATGGATTATGCTCTTCAGAAGCTCCATTTGTGTATTGTGTATCAAGCTTCTTATTAAGGGTAAAATACTTATGTAATACTAAGGATAAAAACTTGCATGACCTTAAGCCCCTTACATCAGAAATAGCTCAGAACTTCCCATGTACAAACAGACTAAGAGCCTATGAAATGCAGAGAGCAACTTCTGGGACCGCAACTACCTCAATATTTCAACTTCCTAATTCAACTGCTAAATATTTCTAGTCAATAAAGATCCAAGAGTTCAAAGAATTGGAGAGACACTGCCATCATGCCTAAAGGCCCTGCTCTAGCATAGTCAGTCACCACAGTTCCCTAGTTGTCATTCCACGTGTCGGCCAGCTCATCAAGCCAGAGCTAACTCCAGGGTGTGGCTTTCTTAGGTCACTTTTCTTTAGAGAGGTCTAGAGCTTCTGCACGGCTAAAGAAATGATCATCACAGTGAAACGGGAACCTCCTGTATGGGAAAACATATTTGTCAATGATACCCAATGGGGCAAGGGTTCGGTCTCGAAAATACATAAAGAAGTCATATAACTCAATACCAGGAAGACAAACAATCCAATTTAAAAAATGGGTAAAGGTCTTGAGCAGACACTTCTCCAGGGAGGACATACACAGGCCCCACAGACATGTGAAAAGATGCTCAGTATCACTAGCCATCAGAGAGATGCAAATTAAAACCACAATGAGATATCACCTCACACCTGTTAGAAGGGCTATCATCAATACATCAACAAACAACAAGTGCTGGAGAGGATGTGGAGAAAGGAGAACACTTTTGCACTGTTGGTGGGAATGCAGACTGGTGCAGCCACTGTGGAAAGCAGTATAGAATTTTCTTTAAAAAGTAGAAATGGAAATGCCTCTGAGACAGTGGTCCTGCTGCTTGGAATATACTATAAGAATCCTGAGTCACCAACTCAAAAGAACCTATGCACCTCTATGGTCACAGTGGCTCTGTTTACAACAGCCAAATGCTGGAAGAAGCCTAAGTGCCCATCAGTAAATAAGTGGATCAAATAACTGTGGTACATTTACACAATGGAATACTATGCAGCAGGAAGATAGAGGGAGCTCCTACCTTCTGTGACAGCATGGATGGAACTGGAGACTATCATACCAAGTAAAATAAGACAGTAGGTGAAAAACAGATACCGTATGATCTCACATATAAGTGGAATCTAACAAACAAAATAAACTAATGAACAAAATAGACCCACAGGCATGGAAATATAGAGCAGACTCAAAGTGACCAGAGGTGAGGAGGGCGGGGGGTGGTAGCAATCATGGAAAGAAGGGGAAGGGACTAGACAAAGAACATGTATGAATGACCACAGATGTGGACAATAGTGTGGGAATTGACTGCGGGAGCAGGGGATGGGATGGGCAGGGGAGGGCAAAGGGGGAAAAACTGGAACAACTATAATAGAATAACAATAAAAATGATAAAAAATAAAACTAGAAATCTTGTTTAAAATAAAGATTGCCCAATCCTCCCAAATGAGTAGAGCCAAAATCACAGGGTAGGAACCATTGTGTCTGCACAGTAACCTGCACTCCAAGTGATTTTCACGTACACCACAATGTTTAAAATAAGCCTACTACTGAATGCCAGAGACTGACATTTCCATTTAAAGTAATTATTTCACTTTAGCTTCCTTCCTCCCTGAGAAAAATCCATATATTTATACCATGATCTACTTCAAGATTTTTACTAAGGAAAAGATTGTCTCTTCAGCAGATTTTATCCACATATATAAAATAAATTTTCCGAAGTAGAATTGACTAAACAGAAAATGATAAAATAGGTGAGGAGAAAAAGTAGTAAAAAAACCAATGACGGTAAAAGGCAAAAAGGGAGAGAAATTTGAGAGAGACACATAGGTTAACATTTACCCAGAAGCTACAACATGAAAGTCAAACTTTATGTGCAGGCTGAGTCTGGGATTGGTGACTGGAAGACGCCTGGGCAAAATGAAAATTAGGGGAAATTTTCTAATATTACATGGGGGATATTTGTAAGAGATGGCATATTACTCTGGGAGTTCCTTCATCAATTCCCATCACCTCTACTTATTATTTAGAGAAAACAGCCCATTTCAACAATTTTGACACTTGATTTAAAATTTCATAAAAATATTTCTAACTCAAAAAAAAATTGTTGTCCTAGCAACAGAAGTAACCATCCTATTAATAATTAATAATTAATAACAATTATGTTTCACCCACTATGAAACATCATTATATTTTGATCCAACAGCACCCGAAACAATCTCTTTCAATATTTCTGATCATTCCACTTTTAGGGAAAATATAGTTATATTTACTTTCTATCATTCAATATTACCAAGTCACAAATAAGTGAACATTCATTCAGAATTAAAAGAATGCCTCCTAGTATTTGACCTGATTACTCCCAAATAACTTCAGCACAGCTCCTTCACCAGGTCTGTCCTCTATTAAGAAAAAAATGAGGCTGCCCTATATTGGAGAAGTACAGGACATGAACCTTTATTTAAAAAAATAAAAAGATATGTTGATTTTTGTCCCAATTCAAATCTAATCCATCACAAAGCTAGAATGGTAATAGGCAAATAAGATCAAATAAAGTAAAACAGCCTGTTCTATACTATTCCTAAAGTTCAACAATGTTTAAGAACTCTTGTATACATTTGAGGAAAAGAAGTCCTGGCTTTTCAGTGATTCATGTAAAATATGCTAAAAATTTTAGCTTTTTATTATAAGTGTATCATGAGTCAATATTGAGTGTATACCACTCTTCCGATAATGGGAAAACATCTGTGATTATTTTAGACTAGACTTTAGAGATAAAATAGCTAGGGCAAAAGATAATAGGAAGGCCTCATGGTGCTCTTTTAAGTACTTGATTTATATCAACTCACTCAATCCTCATATCACCCTTATGAGGAAGATACTGTTTCTTTTTTCTTTCCATTTTTCAAATTAAGAAAACACAACTAGGACATGACGGAACCATGTTTCAAAGCCTGCCAATCTGACTCCAGGGTTTGTGCTCCTAGCCACTCAAAAGAGTTCACTAATTTCACGAAATTTTGGACTAATAATAGGACAAATGATTATTGAATTTAACAGGAAAATTGATTATATGATGAAAAGTCAAGGATCCGTGAAAACTGAATAATGGAGGAACTGGAAACATCCAGATTTTTTTCTTTTTTAATATTTTATTGTTTATGCTATTACAGTTGTCCCACTTTTTTCCCTTCACCCCCCTCCACCCAGCCCATCCCCCACTTCCATAATCAGTCCCATCATCACAGTCCTTGCCCATGGGACCTTTATATATGTCCTTGGACTAATTCCTTCACCTTTTTTCAATCAGTCCCCACCTCTCACCTCTTCTCAATATGTTCCATGATGCTATGCCTCTGGTTCTAATTTGCTCATTAGTTTATTTTGATCATTAGATCCCTATTATGAGTGAGATCATAAGGTATTTGTCTTTCAACAACTGGCCTATCTCACTTAGCATAATAATCTCCAATTCCATCCATGCTGTTGCAAAAGGTAGGAATTCCTTCTTTCTGCTCAGCAGAATTCCACAGTGTAGATGTACCGCAGTTGTTTTCTTTTTTCTTTTTAATCCACTCATTTACTGACGGACACTTAGGCTGTCTCCAACTATTGGCTATTGTAAATAATGCTGCTACGAACATCGGGGATGCATCAACTCTTTTGAATTAGTGTTTTGGGATTCTTCATGTGTACTCCCAGCAGTGGAATCGCTGGGTCAAAAGGTAGTTCCATTTTTTCAGTTTCTTGAGGAAATTCCATACTGTTTTCCACAGTCTGCATTCCCACCAACAGTGCACAAGGGTTTCCTTTTCTCTACAGTCTCTACAGCACTTGTTTGTTTATTTAATGATAGCCATTCTGACAGGCATGAAGTGATATTTCATTGTGGTTTCAATTTGCATCTCTCTGATGGCTAGTGATGCTGAGTATCCTTTCATATGTCTCTGGGCCATCTGTATGTCCTCCTTAGAGAAGTATCTGTTCAGGTTCTTTACCCATTTTTTAAATTGGATTATTTTTCTTTCTGTTGTTGAGTCATAAAATTTCTTTGTATATTTTGGAGATTAAACACTTCTCTAATGTATCATTAGCAAATATGTTCTCCAATAGTCTGTTTCTTTCCCATTTTGATGATAGTTTCTTTAGTCGTGCAGAAGCTTTTTAATTTGATGTAGTCTCATTTGTTTATTTTCCCCTTATATTCCTTGCCCTAGGAGATATATCAACAAAAATATTGCTACACAAGATACATGAAATTTTACTGCCTGTGTTCTCCTCTAGGGTTTTTATGGTATCATGACTTATACTTGTATTTTATCCACTTTGAGTTTATTCTGGTGTGTGGTGTAAGACAATGGTCTAGTTTATTTTTTTGAAATCACTAGTCCAATTCTCACAACACCAATTATTGCAGGGACTATCTTTATTCCACTGTATGCTCTTGCCTCCTTTGTCAAATATTAATTGACCATAAAAACCTGGGTTTATTTCTGGGATCTCTATTCCATTCCATTGATCTATTTGTCTGTTCTGATGCCAGCAGCAGACTGTTGTATTGTGTTGTTTTTTTTTTAACTAAAAAACTTTTGATTTTTAAAAAAAATTTTGACTAGTATTTGAAGACTTAATTTTTTAATTGTTGTTCAATTACAGTTGTCCCCATTTCCCCCCATTACTCTCTCCTGCCCTACTTACCTCCACCTTTCACATTCAAGTCTCTCTGCCCCTTGTCTTTCTCCATTGGTCCTTTATAGATGTTCCTTGATGACCCTTCCCCTTCTTTCCCCCATTATCTCCCTACTTTCTCCCCTCTGGTTACTGTCAGTTTGTTCTTTATTTCACTGTCCCTGGTTATATTTTGCTTGCCTGTTTGTTTTACCAATTAGGTTCCACTTATAGGGGAGATCATACGGTATTTATCTTTCACCGCCTGGCTTATTTCACTTAGCATAATGCTCTCCAGTTCCATCCATGCTTTTGAGTAGGGCAGGGGTTCCTTCTTTCTTTATGCTGCATAATATTCCATTGTGTAAATGTACCATAGTTTTTTGACACACACATTTACTGATGATCACTTAGTCTTTTTTTCAGCATTTGGCTATTGTAAATTGCACTGCTATGAACACTGGGGTGATAGGTTCTTTTGAATTGGTGTTTCAGGGTTCTTAGGGTATAATCCCAGCGGAGGAACTACCAGGTCAAAAGGCAGTTCTATTTTTAGTTTTTTGAGGAAATTCCATGCTGTTTTCCGCAGTGGCTGTGCCAGTCTGCATTCCCACCAACAGTGTACTAGGGTTCCCTTTTCTCCACTACCTCACCAGCTCTCGTTGTTTTGTTTATGGCCTTGCAGTATAGTTTGATACTCAGTATTGTCATCCCTCCAACTTTGTTCTTCTTTCTCAAGATTGCTGATGCCATTTGGGGTTGTTTTGGGTTCCATATATATTTTCGGAATATTTGTTCTAGATCTGTGACATATGTTATTGGTATCTTAATAGCAATTGCATTGAATCTATAGATTGCTTTGGTATTATGGATATTTTAATGATGTTAATTCTTCCAATCCCCTATCATTTTATATGCTTCCATTTATTTGTATCTTCCTTGATTTCTTTCTTTACTCTCTTAAAGTTTTCTGAGTACAGGTCTTTTACCTCATTGGTTAAATTTATTCCTAGGAACCTTATTTTTTTGTTCTGATGTATAGCAAATAGACTGTTGTCTTAGTTTCTCTTTCCCTAAGTCCATTATTGATGTATAAAAATGCCTTCAATTTCCAAATATTGACTTTCTATCCAGCTACTTTGCTGAATTCATTTATTAGGTTGAGTGTTTGTTTTTTGGTGAAGTCTATATGGTTTTCTATGTACAATATCAAGTTATCTGCAAATAATGGAAGATTTACTTCCTCTTTTCCAGTTTGGATGCCTTTTATTTCTTCTTGTCTGACCAAGACTGTGGTTAGTACTTCCAGTACTATGCTGAATAAGAGTGGTGTCTTGTTCCTGATCTTAGGGGAAACACTTTTAGATTTTGCCCATTAAGTATGATGTTGGCAGTAGATTTTTCATACATGGCCTTTATTATGTTGAGGTGTGCTCCCTCTATTCCCACTTTGCTGAGTGTTTTTATCATAAATGGATTCTATATTTTATCAAATTCTTTTTCCACATCTATTGATATGATCATGTATTTTTGTTTTTCATTTTGTTTATGTGATGTGTCAGGTTTATTGATTTGCAGATATTTTACCATCCTTGCATCCCTGGAATAAAACCCACTCGATCATGGTGTATGACCTTTTTGATGTACTGCTGGATCCAGTTTGCTAACACTTCGTTCATGATTTTAGCATTTATGTTCATCTGAGATACTGGCCTATAATTTTCTTTCTTTGTTGTATCTTTACCTGTTTTGGGGATTAGGACAATACTGGCTTTGTAAAAGGAGTTGAAGTCTTCCCTCTTCTTGAAGTTTTTCAAATAGTTTGAGAATGATAGGTGTTAGTTTTTCTTTGAATGTTGGAAAAATTTGCCTATGAAATCATCTGGTCCAGGGCTTCTGGGTGCTGGGTGTTTTCTGATTACAGCTTCATTTTCACTTGTTGTTATTGGTCTGTTCAGGTTTTCTACTTCTTCCCTCCTCAGTTTTGTAAGATTGTATGTTTCTAGAAATTTATCCATTTTTCCCAGGTTTTCTAATTTCTTGGCATATAGTTGTTCATAGCAATTTCTTACAATCCTTTGAATCTGTGGTATCAGTTGTTACTTTTCCCCTTCATTTCCAATTTTATTTATTTGGGTTCTCTCTCTTTTTTCTTGATGAGTCTGATTAAAAGTTGTACAATTTTGTTTATTTTTTCAAAGAAGCAACTCCTGGTTCATTGATCTGTTGCATTGTTTTTTTGTCTCTGGTGCTTATTTCTGTTCTGATCTTGATTATTTCCTTCCTTCTACTTGCTCTGGGCTTTGTCGTTGTTTTTCTAGTTCTTTTAGGTGTAGGGTTAGGTTGTATATTTGAGATTTTTCTGTCTTCTTTAGGTAGGCTCTATCATACTATGAAATTCCCTCTCAGCACTGCCTTCACGGTGTCCCATAGGCTTTGGGCTGTTGTGTGTTCATTGTCATTTGTTTCCAGGTACTTTTTGATTTCTTCCTTGATATCATTGTTGACCCCTTCATTATTTAATAACATGTTACTTAGCCTCTATGTATTTGAATGTTTAGGTTTTTATTCTTTCAGTTGATTTCTACTTTCAGGTCACTGTGCTTCAAGAAAATGCTTGATATGATTTTAATTTTCTTGAATTTTTTAAGGCTTATTTTGGGTCCTATCATGCAGTCTATCTTTGACAATGATCCATGTGTATATTTTGAGAAGAATGTATATTTTGCTTGTTTGGGATGAAATGTTCTGTAGATATCAGTTAAAACCATTGATTTGGTGTGTCATTTAAGGCCTCTGTCTCCCGGTTGATTTTTTGTCTGGAAGATCTGTCCATTATTGATAGTGGGGGGTTAAAATCCCCCACTATGACTGCATTGCTGTTAATCTCTTTCTTAAAGTTCTCCAATATTTTCTTTATATTTAGGTAATCCTATGTTGGGTGCATATATGTTTATAAGGGTTATATCCTCTTGTTGGACTGAACCCTGAAGAATTATGTAGTGACCTTCCTTGTCTCTTTGTATGGCCTTTGTTTTGAAATCTATTTTGTCAAACAGAAATATTGCTACCACTGCTTTTTTTTACTTTTATTTTTAGAGAGGGGAAGGGAAGGAGAAAGAGAGGGAGAGAAACATCAATGTGTGGTTGCCTCTCATGCAACCCCCATGGAGGACCTGGCCTACAACCTGGGCATGTGCTCTGACTGGGAATTGAACTGTAACCCCTTGGTTTGCATGCTGGCGCTCAATCCACTGTGCCACGCCAGTCAGGGCTACCCCCGCTTTTTTTTCATCTCCATATACATGGTATATATTTTTCCATCCCTTCACTTTCAGCCTGTGGAAATCATTCGTTCTGAGGTGGATCTCTTGTAGAGAGCATATATGCAGGTCATGTTTTCCTATTCATTCAGTTACCCTACAAACATCCAGATTTTAAAAGGGAAGATACCAGAAAAAAAATCATTTTAAAGTTTTCACATATATGAAGCAAAGGATAGAAGATTAGATTTACTCAAAATATAATATCACTAAAATTAATGTTTTAATTATTTTCCTAAAAATACTCAAAATTCCATATGGTTTTATAAATGGTCAAAAGTGCACATTATGCCTTGATAACTGTGTAGTCTCATATTCCACAAATTATTTTATGGTATCAAATTTAGCTTATATTTTCTAATTAAATAAAAATGCATCGTATATTCTGCAAATTATAACTATTTCTGCTCTTAGGTCTTTCTACAATCTGTAGTCTGAGGTTAACAGTGTTGGTTTTGTTAGTTAACCTCTAATCGAGTCATCTGCTCAGATCCCAGAATTTATTTTTAATTAAAACATCAATTACAGCATTGCCAGAATAAGGAAAAAAAACCAAACTGATGAGTATCTACAAAGAATTAAATTAGAATCAGAGTAAATGTTGAATGCTAAGGTCGAATTTCAAAGGTTTACAATTCTTATTTATCAAAGCTAATGGGAGAAGGAGGACAAGGCTGGAGTGAGCAAAGTGACCTGACTGGAACACTAATGTGAAGCTGAAACTCTCGGGGTACTTCTGATAAGTGGATTTTAAATAACTGAAAATTAAAGGTATTTCCAATTTTTTTTTTTGAATTTCCATTCTGCTATCACCTTCTTACATAATGCCTCAAATATCTGAGCTCTTTGGCTACTGCGAGAAAATATTTTTAGGAATGTAAAATGTGAAAACAATATATCTGCCTAGAAAAGTTCATTGAAAGCTTGACAGAAGAAAATACACTAAAAAAAATGATATACTAAAAATGTACATAATTGACACGGTTTATTTTGAATATAACTAGTAACACTTTCACTAAATTTATTTTTTTCAATATAGAGGTCACATGCTACATCTAGAGAAGAAGATTAAAAATATAACACTTTAAAATGTACTTTAAATGATATATTTTGGTCATTAAAATAAATTTGTTAACTAAAAGACCATTTGTTGAGACCAGAAGATATATTTACAATATTCTTTTGTTTAGGTTATAGGCTAGACTTTTATTTTAGTACTTGAGTAAACTGATGGGGTTCAACTTTTCATCCTTTGTATAAGACAATATTGTTCAAATTACTAAAAGAGAAAGTAAAAGAGAAAAAACTTAATAGCATTTTAATGGTCTATTCTGATAGTGACCTAATCAGCATTTTACACAACCGTATCCTTTAAATTGGGCATTAGGTTTTGTGCTTCAGAGACTTGAGGAATGCATTCCATTCAATAATGTAAATAAAATCGGTGCTCAGAGACTCTCCTTGAATTCCAACAAGATGATCTTTAGCGAGAACACTTATCTGCAAGTTATTATTTCATTATGTCTTTCATTTCACCTTCCAAAGGAGTTCTCTCTAAGACACATATTTAATTAAAAAATATGATGTTGTTTTCTTTAAAAAGGACTGCTGAGATATCTTTACCAATAAGCAAGTACAAATTAGTCACTTCCCAAAGTGTGGTTTCTTGGAAAAGCACACTTTCTCATTGCTTTGGAATAGGACAATTCACTGTCCTATTTTACTTTTTATTTCATAAAAATGACATGCCTCATATTTTAAGAATTCAAGCAGAATAAAATATAAAGTAACCAATAAATATAAGTCTCAATTCCCTCAACTCCAAGTAGTTAAGAGTTCCACTCCCCAGGGATTGCCACTTTTAATACTTTTTAGAATATCCTTCATGGAATTTTCATGCACATGTTTCCATGTGTATGTATGCATTTTTACACAGCATAAAACTACATATACCTTTCTGTATCTTACATTTTTATATCAA
>PVJD01010769.1:0-32250 GCA_004026545.1 Mormoops blainvillei
TAGGTGGCATGGGAATATGAGGAAAAAAAGAAAGAAAGAAAAGCTTAAGAGATGTCTAGAGGAAAGAGAAGTGATTTGGGAATGATAAAGGGAGAGGGAATACTGAGTGAGGAACAAAAACCAGTCTAAGATAGGGAAAAATTAAAATTAGAGATGAGAAGGAAAAGAAAAAAGAAAACAGGAAAAAAGGTCAGAATGAAAGAGAAAAAACAGTCTAAGGTAGGGAAAAAATACAATTTGAGATGAAAAAAGAGTAGGAGAGGAGAATGGTAAAATCTGATATTTGAAATACAAAATTAGTGAAGATCTAGGAATAAAACTGAAAAAATGCAACAACTACCCTATCCACAAGCAACGAACAAAGATTGCTAAAGGTGGAGAGAGAACACGTGTATTTTAAGAGCAGGAAAAATAGTGTGAGATGACCATTGACAAGAAAATTGGTTTTGAGAGGCTTGATGGGGAAGAAATAGTAAGAGTGGGGGAGGGAAACAGGTTTTAGAAAGAGAAAAAACAAAATTAAAAATGAAAGTAATAAGAGGAAAGAAGGTAAAGTGGGGTAAGAGAAGGGAGGGGCGAAATATGTTAATTGAAATAAACTACAGTATAAAATCTAATGACTTAATATGCACAAACTTGAACATTCATAACAAGAAATGAATGTTAAAAAGCTATGCAGAAAAGAAAATATTGCAAGTCATGGAGAAGACCATGATGGATTTCATCTTGGTAGCGTCTAGTATTTACCACTATTTTTTTCTTTCTGGATCTGCCTCTGGTGATGTCAGATGGTGACCCCATCTGGCCTTTGGCAACCAATTCAAGTCTAGTAGGGATCTACTGTCTGTGGCTGTCTCCTTCAGTTGTTAATCTAATCACTCTTCACTCAGCAGTCAGGTTTAAGCACAACAGGGCAGGCAGAATCCCTCCTGGCTATTGTTTCCTCTCAGGCTGTTGCTGCTTGGAGGGGAGTGGTCTGCTGGAGCAAGATGGCTATTGCTTTATATGGGATAACTCAGCACCTGGATTCTTATGGCTACTCCCTCAGTTCTCTCCCCAAAGCCTTCATCCCCAGTCTCTCCTCAAGCATCTCTAATCCACTGTGTACCCCCTCCTTTGCCAGAGCCCAGGGTAAGTGGTGGCAAATGAAAATTTATGTGTTGGTCATTTAAATGGCTCTTTGAATCTCCAGCCACCTGTCTCTGGTAGAGAGCAACCCTGCTGTTTTTCATTGCTTGTTGTTATCTGTGTACTTTTTTGGCTCTGGTGCTCTAGGCTGGGGATCCCAGCATAGGGTTTAGACCCCACACTTCTCAGAGGAATCCAACTGGCCACTGAAATGACCCTCCAGTGCTTCAGCCCCTGCCTTTGGGCACCCAGCCAGCTCTCTCATTTCTCCACCATACTCCCTACCAGTCGCATTGTGCTGAAGCTGCTTCTTCTGTCTGTCTGTGGTTATGAGGCTTCTCTCTTGCTATGGTTCAGCTGTTTGTTCTGGGTGAATGTCTCCAGAGTTTAGTTGTAATCCCATGGGAGGAGGTTAGTGTAACTTCTACTCACTCCTCCGCCATCTTGGATCCCCTCCTATTTTTTCAATATAATGTTTTGGGTTTCTTTGGATATATTCTCAGAAGTGGGATAGCTGGGTCAACAGACAGATCCATTTTTAATTTTTTGAGGTATCTCCATACTGTTTTCCACAATGGCTTCACCAGTCTGCATTCCCACCAACAGAGCAGAAGGGTTCCCTTTTCTCCACATCTTTGGCAATGCTTATTGTTGATTTATTGATGATAGCCATTCTTTTTTTAATAAAGATTTTATTTATTTATTTTTAGATAGGGGAAGGGAGGGAGGGAGAAAGAGAGAGAGAAAAACATCAATGTGTGGTTGCCTCTCATGTGCCCTCTGCCTCCACCACTGGGGATGCAGCCCACAACCCAGACATGTACCCTAGACTGGGACTTGAACCAGTGACCCTTTGGTTCATAGCCCGGCACTCAGTCCACTGAGCCACGCCAGCCAGAGCTGATGATAACCATTCTGACAGGTGTGAGACGATACCTCATTGTGGTTTTAATTTGCATTTTTCTGATGATAAGTGATGTTGAAAATCTTTCTTATGTCTGTTGTCCATCTATATGTCAAATGTTTGTTGGCCATATAGGTGTGGGTTTATTTCTGGGCTTTCTCTTCTGTTCCATTGATCTATGTGTTTGTTTTTATGGAGAAGTGCCTATTCATGTCTTTTGCCCATTTTTAAAATTAGATTGTTTGTTTTTTGTGTTGACTTGTTTGAGTTCTTTATAAACTTGGGATATTAACCCCTTATCAGATGTATCATTGGTAATATGTTCTTCCATTCAGTGGGTTGTCTTTTCATTTTGTTGATGGTTTCCTTTGCTGTACAAAAACTTTTTAGTTTGATGTAGTCCCATGTGTTTATTTTTTCTTTTGTTTCCTCTGCCCAAAGAGATATATCAGTAAAAATATTACTGAGTGAAATGTCTAAGATTGCCTGTATTTTCTTCTGGGAGTTTTATGGTATCAAGTATTACATTTAAGTCTTTAATCTATTTTGACTTTATTCATGTATGTTGTATAAGAAAGTGGTATAATCTTATTTTTTGCACATATCTGTCCAATTTTCCCAACACCATTTATTGAATAGGCTGTCTTTACCCCATTGTATGTTTTTGCCTCCTTTATCAAATATTAATTGACCATATAGTCATGGGTTTATTTCTGGGCTTTCTATTCTGTTCCATTGACCTATGTGTTTGTTTTTATGCCAGAACCATGCTGTTTTGGTTAGTATGGCCTTGTAGTATAGTTTAATATCAGGTAGCATGATTCCTCCAACTTCGTTCTTTTTTATCAAGATTGCTGTGGCTATTTATGGTCTTTTTTGGTTCCATATAAATTTCTGGATTATTTGTTCTAGTGCTGTGAAACGCATCATTGATATTTTGATAGAAATTGCATTGAATCTATAGATTACTTTGGGTAGTATGGACATTTTAATAATGTTAATTCTTCCAATCAATGAGCATATTATATGCTTCTAATGACAATTTTTTAATGAAATATTATTCCCAGTGAAAGAAGCCAAACATGGATGAACACATATTCTGAAAATGTCCAGAGAACATCTATCTTATAGAGACAGAATGTAGATTGGTGTTTGTCCAGGGTCGAAGATGGGGACAGGCAGTGACTGCTAATGGGCATAATATATCTTAAATTGTGGTGATGACTTCACAAGTTTGTAAATTTATTTAAAATCTTTGAATCGTGCATCCAAATTAGTAGATTTTATGTTTTTTAAATTATACCTCAATAAAAATCTTTTTTAAAACAGAGTTATTTAACTATTACAGGGGGTTGGATTAACAAGGAATTAGCTAGTAACAAATAAAAAGGCTCTAAAGATCATAGGAATAGCAGAGATGAGGAGCGGACAGTACCCCTAGGGATGATACACTGCACCCAATGTAAAGGCCCCTCACATCTTCTAGGCAGTGTTGACATTGGGTATGCATCTACTGTTGAGGAGGGTATAGACATGGCTTATTAAATGGCAGAGAAGTCATCGTGAAGCTATGTTCATAAACTTTCTGGAATTACACCGTCTGGAACTAGTTTGTCAGAAGTCTGTCCTCCTAGGTGTTGTGAAAAGCTGTTCAGTGGGGAATATCTAACCAAAACTATTCATGGGAGGTACCAGAGGAAACTGCTAGCCACTGAGTGCTTCTCACCACTATTTACTGCAGTACCTGAGCTGTGGAAAAGCTACAAGTACTGTAGGAGCCAGGGACTGAGGAAGTCATACGTATATGCGCTACAGAAAGGGGGCCTGAAGAAGCCATCCACATAGGTGTAAGAGTGCTGATGGAACACACCAGAGCCTGGAAGAAAAACAAAAACAAAAACAAAAACAAAAACAAAAACAAAAACAAAAACAAACGAACAAAGAAACAACCCTTTCCTCCTACAATGTCTCTTCAGTGCCCTCTACTGACAAACTTTCAGTGACAACTGGCAAGGAAAAATACTTGGAGGAACCAGATCCAAATTCACAAAGCCAGCAAAAAGGTTAAATTTGAAGTTAAGGACCTATAAATTAGCAACCAGCACAGCCTTCTTGCTAATCTCTCTGCTTCCATTATTGCCCACCTGAAAACCATTTGCCTTGGATTTCTGTCTCTCCAACAGAAATCAGAGTAATCTTTTTAAAATGAAAATCTGATCGCTTCACTTTTCCTTTGAATAAAACTCAAACTCCTTCCCATGGCCTAACAATCCTGCTTGCTCCAGCACTTGCCTCTCTTTTCCACTGTGAGGACTTGCCTGATCCCAGGCTGAATCAGCTCCCCCAAACACCCCGCACTTGCCCTTTTGAAATATCCATCACACTTGGAGTTACTTGTTTTATGCCTAGATTTCCCACTGGACTGTTCAGTTCATGGAGAGAGAACTATGTCATTCATGGTCATAGACATATCCCCAGGACTCAGAACAGTGTCTGAAACTCAGTAAGTGCTCAGTAATAATGTTAAATAACATCTAAGTGATTATATACACTTCATTGTAACTGCATTGAATCTGTTAGGGAGCACTGTATTTGATGAGCTGAACCAGGATGTGTATGAGGTTAGTGGATTTAATCAAAGAAAACTCCAGGAAGTGAATTACATTTTATACCAGATAAGGAAAGAGTGGTGGACCTATATTGCCAAAAAAAAGTTGAATCAGTGCAAGGAATAAAATGCCTGGAAAGACTGGCTTGACTAAAACAGAAAAGTTGGACTGGAGTACAGGGAAAATGAGGCTAGAGAGGTAGTGGGGTATGTGGGAAGCAACAGCAGAAGGAGCATAACTGTTTAGGTGATCCAGGAGCCCACAAAGATGATTAAAGAGAGATGTTTTTGGAAGTTGAATCTGCCTCTGTGCATCTGAATGGACTGTAGAGAGTAAGGGGAGAGCAGGATAGGCAAGGGAGTAGTCTTGTGACTTAGTGGCTAAACTTAAACTATTGGCCAACCTAAGTAGGAGAAGAAAGGGTATATAGGCTACAGTGGTACATACAGAGGTAGAAAAAAAGGAGATTGTACCACATACTGGACCCTGTGTTGGGTTCAAGGAGTAAAAGTGTTGCGGACTCCTCTTTGAGGAATGTCTTAGTTGGAGAGACAGATATTAGCCAAATAGTAACAGAAATGAATTATCATTGACAGCAGAGGTAAGTGCTAAGAAGGAAAATTACAACCTCCTCTGAGAGTGAATACCAAGATGGCCTGCCCTAGCCTAGGGGATAGTGGAGGGCTCCAGAAGATATTGATAGGGAAACTGAAATCTTAGTTAACTAGGTATCTGTGGCGGTTAGGTAGTAAGCGTGGGGAGAGAGCATTCAAGGGAGAGAGAACCTCATGTTCACACACCATTGTGTGTATGTGCACATGCCTTGCACTCACTCTTCCATATTTGGAGGTCCTAAGGGACTTAAGATGTATAACAGACCTCCAGAAATATCTTGGGGCCAGCAAGGCTTGCAAGGCTTACTCTGGCACATTTGTCCTCAGCCTCCGCTAAACCCTTGGGTATTCTCAGCAAATCAGTTCACTCATTCACGACAAAACTATTGACTTCACAGGAAAACAATAGCACAGAAGGTTGAAGTGATTATGGGAAAACCACATAGAGGAGTGAGCCCATGTGGTCCACTGAGGGAGCTATTTTGGCACAGATTAAAATTGGGAGTCAAGAAATCAATCAGGTCAGCAGTCAATCGGTCTCAACCATTAAGACAACATGTCGGTGGTATTATTTTTGACATAGCCAAAGTAACTCAGAGACAAGCTGAGGAGTAAGGCCATAGCTATACTGGTCAATAAAGCACTTTTGGCCCTGAGAAACCAAGCAATTGGAACTAGTGTGTTTCATCTTTCACCTCCTAGCCAGAATGGCCCACTAGCTACATCTATCAATGCAAGAAGGCAGGGCTGAGGGTTGATGTTTAAGTCATTAGGGAAGATGAGAAAAAGAAGAGCATTGGTCAATAAATTCCACGTGAGCTATTTTTCAAAACTTTAGATCTCAGAAATATGAGAAAATTGGAAGCAACCCAATAGAGAGCCCCTGCCCTGTACCTCCCCTTCAGTATTTCTGGCACTAGCTCAACCCAAGCTGAAAAGAATCAAAGGACCGCTACATGTTTGGAGGGAGAAAGTGGGGTGGGGTGTCCATGTCTCCATGGGGAAGGCTTGGAAACCTCACTAACTCTTCCCAATTTCTACTCTTCCCTTGCTCCCACCTCCACATGCACAGGTCTGCTAAGGATATAATAACCTTCCAGTCTAGACCAGAAGCTCCTTGAAGGAAGGAACAGGGATAGAGTCACCTCTGTGCCATTTCTGTGTCCCCAGTGCCTGGCACTGAGCAGGCACTCTGTTAATATTGCTTTCATTAACTCCCACCCTTAATTCAGAATAACAGCTGTTTTCCTAGGAATCCCACAGCCCTGATTTAGCAGTCCCTGAATTCTGCCCACATATGTAACCTGGACTACATTCTATCTTCCCTGGTATAGCTCTGGGCAAAGGATCCTCTTCCACTTTCATGTTATTCAGCCACTGCCTTGTCATTCTTTCTGACCTAGTATGGAGCTGTTTTATTAAGAGTCTCCTGGTCACTTAAGACAAGTCATCCATCCACTTTCAAGGAAAACTCTGGGCCCAAATTTCTCCCAATCTCAAGAAAAACCATAGCTCCCATAAAAGTATATTGCAAGATCAAGTTAATTTCCATTTGGTTTCATCAGCCTCATCTCCTAAGTCAGGTTCTGAGTTTGACTTGGCTGATAGGAAGGCTGTGTTTTTGGAAAGAGTCCCAGTACCCAGCGTTATTCACCCATAAATGTGGCCCCAAGGCTTTGTACATGTGGAGACAGGAACTGACAGTTTTGCCAGCAGCTGGAGGGCAGAGTGGTGGCCTTGAGCAATCTAGAGGAGTCAGTGGTCTCCTTCTAATCCCCAAACAGAGAAGGAGCTTCTCTGGGCTAAAGAGGCCTCTGCTGAGACAGGGCAGCTCAGCAGTCCTATGTCCCAGTCAAGACCCCAACCAGAGGATGCCTGTCTTTTCTCAGATGGCCCAAAGTATTTACATCCCTAGCATGAACCATTGACCTGGTGGTGTCCAGAATTCCCACTGCCCCATGAAATGGAGCTCTGAAGTACAGCCTTGGAATAGGGAATGAACTTGGACAGAAGGCAAACAAGAGAGAGGATTCTACATTGAGGAGGGGATTCCAAGTTGAGCTAAAAGCATGAGCAAATGGACAGAGGTTGGAAAATCAGTGATTAAAAATAAGCAACAAGTTGTTTTGTTTTCTTGAGTTCTGGGGCTCTGGAAATGGAGTGTGGGAATCAAGGCTGAGGAGGGCTGCAGGAGATGAATACCTCAAGATCTCTGACATGAGCTGCTTTGAAGGGCTTGAACTTTGTACTGAAGGTGATGCCAAACCTCTGAGGTGTTTTGAGAAGAAGGGTGACACAAGTAAATTTAAGTTTTAAAATGTTCCATCTGGCTACTTTGTGGTGCTTGGAAAACCACTCAGGAGGCTGGGGTGTTTGGACATTGAGATAATGATGGCCTATAGGTCCTAGGGCTGAAGAAAAGTAGACTTGATCCAGAGATCATTAAGAAGATAAAGGAACAAGATATAGTAATTGACTGAATTTGGGATATAAAAACCAGGAAAAGTTTAAGGATTTATGGATCCATAAAATATTTTAACTAGCTTTTACTGAGCCTCAATTGTATACAGACAGAACTCTGTGCTTTGAAATATGGACCAGAGGTACATAATACTTGGTGCCTGCACTCAAGTAGCTCCAGGTCTGATGGGAAAAACAGGCAATTAAAGTGACAATGGAGTATCCCTAGTTGCTGAGGGGCACAGAGGAGAGGTTCCACATCTAGCCTCAAGAAGATTGGAAAGCTAAAGGGAAAATTGTCACAAGAGTTAACCGCTGAGCTGTGTCTTGATGGGAACCAGGTGAAAGGAAGAGGGTACGGGTACTGCAAGCAAGTGTATGTTAATGCAGCAAGGTATGAAATGTCGTGATGATGTGTAAGCCAGGGATGAGGAGGATGGTAGCACCATTAGTTGTGATCTGGGACACAGAAAGCAGAATAGCTTGTGGTGGTGGTAGTGGTGGTGGATAAGGAGAGGCAGGGTTGGGTTCTGTCTTAGACATATTGTGTTTGAAGTTCTGGAGGAGTAGTTAAGAAATCTCTGCAAAGTGTTCCCTATTGAAACAGAGCTAGGCTTTGAAGGATGATGATGGTGGCTTCTATGGGGCACCTTGCCCTTCAACTTTGTTACCGAACAGTACTTGGGTTTCTGCTGCCTGCTGCCACCCTCTAGGTAAAAATTCCAGACACCATGGTTTGGTGATAAAAGAAGGCAGTCTTTATTCAAAAGCAGTTACTTAAGCCTATCAAGTCACAGTTTTAATCTCTTAAGCCTATCAGTTAAGGTTAAACTCTAACACCTGATTTCTAGCTTTTCCCTGATTTCAGTTACCTTATTTCTATAGGGTTAGTTTACAAACTAAAACAACATAAGATACAAAAGCTACAAAATTATGGAAGAATGGCAACCTTCTGCCTCAGAGCCTGTTCCCTCTAGAACACCCAAATAATAACCCTGCCACCCTCTGCCGGGCCAGCCTGATCTTAGGCTTTACTCAGAGTTCCTTCCCATACAAAATAGCATCTGTTGGGAAATGCAGGCAGCTACAGCATGATCATCCAAGCATCCTCGGGGAAGAAGTGCCTGTGAGCCTGAGCCCTAGCTAGATCAGGAGCCAGAGAGCTCTCCATGGACCAGAAAGCCAGCCCTCTTTTTATTTCCATTGGCTCTGGAGGCATTCAGCTTCTCAGCCAATCCTGTCCTAGGCTGCCCACAATTGCCTTAGCAAACTTCTCCTATGGCCCCTCACTACTTATCCCCAGTCATCTGAGTTATCTTAATCAGATCTCTCTGTATCACCTTCATGGTAGCATAAGACCAGTGGAGGTTAACGGAACTGAGGAAAGGTGAGTAGAGGCTATCCAAGGCAGTGCCCTTTGGTTGCAGAGGTCTATGTCCCTGCAGCAGACCCATGTTTGGGATTAGAACTGCTGGGCTACCCGGGATCTCAATGGTTGAGGACTATTTGATGGGGGAAAGAGTGAGAGGAAGAAGGTTGTATGTAAGGGGACCAGTTAAGAGCTACCACAGTCATCCAGGTGAAAATGTTAAGTCTTGGACAAGACAAGATTAGTGGACTTGGAGAGGAAGGGTGGGCAGAAGTTCTAGCGCAGGAGCATATTTCCTAGGACTTGGTCTATAATGGGGGAAACACAAAGGGGACTCTCCTAGATTATTCATAGGTCTCAAACATCAGAAATATGCTAAGCAAACAGAACAGGTTTGATGAGGGAGACATTGCTTCAGATGTGTGAAGATTCTATGGCTGGTGTGGCATCCAACAGACAATTGGAGATAGGAATCTGGTACTCAGATGGGAATGGCACTGAAGATAGGGACCTGGGAACCATCCACAAATAAGTGAGCAAATCTCCAGGGGACAAAGTGTCAAGCTAGAGAACTGGACCAAGGACAGAAGCTTAGGGAATATTTATGTTAGAAGATGGGAGGAGGGAGAGGAGCCAAGGAGGTCTACAGGGTTGGGAAAATGCCAGCATTCCTGTCTCAGTGTTTTGTTCTTGATAGTTTTCAGAAACCTGGGAGACTCAAATGCAAGGTGTGTTTGGTGAGAGAAAAGACCAAGCCTGCAATGTAAGAGATGGTGGTTGGGAAGTAAAGAGCTTCATCTCAGGCAGGTGGAGCTAGTAGCTCTGTACTTGATGGCTTGAGGATGCAGCAGGGAAGATGTGGCCACTGGATTTGTTAATTAGGAGGTCTTGAGTCCCTGTTGTGGGATCAGGTTCTGTGAAGTATTGGGAGACAGAAACATATGGCTGAGAACTGGGAAGGGAGCAAGGGTGAGGATGGGATGGTCTGAAGGCAATCTCCACTCTCCAGATATTTGGAGTAAAAGCAAAAGAAAAAAAAAACAAAAAAAGTTCAGAAGAGTATGATATGCCTAGGCATTTTCTAGACTGCAGGGCCAAAGCCAATAAAGCCAAAGAGGCTGGAAAGTAAGCATGGATAATGGTGATTCACAAAGCCGAAACCTCAGGAAATTGGATGGGGAAGGCAGTGACAGTGCCAGTGGAGAGGTGGGTGTCAGGACTAGAGGAAAGGAGAAATATTGAGATGGAAAAAGTGCAACATTTTATGATTCAGGGAAGAAGTGATGCCATCAGCAACCACCATTCCTTAAGCATATACATGGTGACAGGCATGAGGCTGAGCACTCCTCAAGCATTATTTCATGTCACCAAGTACGTATAGTTATCACTAATATTCTACAAAAGAATGAAACAAAAATCACACGGATCAAATATCCTACTGCTTTTTAGTGAAAGAGACAGGAATCTAGCCCAGGTCTATGGGACAAGATCCCAGTTCTTGCTCACTCATGTTGAATGGCCTTACAAAACTCAAAGTAGGAGGTAAGTTTACTGCAGGTGAGGGAGGTGAGAGTGTGATTGGGAGTGAGACAAGTATGGAAAGGCCTCAGAAGAACTGATTTGGAAACAAAAAGGAGATTGGCTTAAACCAGATGGCACCAGCAAACAGAAGATGACCAGCAGCCTTGCCCATAGTCAGGATGCACCCAGTTGCCCTAGAGTCTCCAGTACTTCAATGCCTAGAGCCATAGAAATATCATTCCTCTTTTACAAATGAAAACCTGAGGTCCAAAAACAGTCAGTGATTTCCCAAGCAAAGATGGCCAATCCAGAACTGGTGCACAAAGCTTCTGACTCCTGGGGCACTGCTGGCTCTTTTAGTCCAGTGGATACACACAGGTGGCTAGGAATGCCAAGGCACTAGCCCTTCCCAGCACACAGGGACACTCAGAAACTGCAGTTCCAACCAACCAGGCTCTGTGAAGTCTGCCAGATCTGGATTTAAGTGCCAACTCCACCACTCACTGGCCATATGCCCTTCACTTGGTGGCCAATCTCTCTAAACATCCAAATCCTGTGAAACTAGAAATAATAACACATGCCTCACAACAATGTGGTTGGAATAAAACATGATAACCCATGTGAGGTGCCTAACACTGTTCCTGGCACTGAATGAGCATAAATGCTTACATCTGTTACTCCTGTGGTTATGGTTGCTGTTAGTGGAGAGCACATGATTTAGAGGCAGACAGTCTGGACTCTTGTCCCTACTTGACCACTTCATTGTTCTGACCTGGACAAGTTGCTTCACACTGGAGACAGTTTTCACAGCTCTAAACTGGGGGTAATTCACAGGTGGCTGTAGGGATTAATTAGGTAGTAACTGGGAAAGCGCTTTGAAAACTACAAGGTATCCCACCTAATTAACAAAACAAACAAGTGAGACAAATAGAACCAGAGACTTGGAAATAAAGAACAAACTGACAGTAACCACAGGAGAGGGAGTGTAATAGGGGAATGAAGTGGAAGTGTCAAGTCAAGGAACATGTATAAAGGACCCATGGTCAAAAACAATGTGGGGGAGGGCAGGGGAGAGTAATGGGGCAAATGGGGACAACCATAATTGAACAACAATAAAAATGAATATAAATAATTTTTAAAGAAATTATAAATAAGTAAATACATAAGTAAAAATATCAGCCTTCTAGAGAACCAGGTACAAAGGATAAGAAGAGAGAACGATAACCAAGTTAATGAAATCGATAAATCAAAACTGAGAAAGTTTGGAAGAAGGGGGAAAAAAGACTTTCTACTTCTCTGAGGTAGAAGAAATGTATTTCATTCTAGCAAGTATGTATTTGTAACATGCTCCAAACCAGAACTTGGACAAACCCTGTTGTGGAGACAGGGCTGAGTCAGCTTCAGTCCCTGTTTGCCATCAGCTCCTACAGGACACACAGCTAACTCTGCAACCAAACAGAGGAAAGGCAGAGCAGAGTGTGTAGGTATCAGGATGGCCTTCTTGAAAGAAAGCATTTGGATTGGGCTTTGAAGGAAGAGTAGGTGAGCAATTCATGAGGGGTAGTAGAGTTGTCAGAGGGATGAAAGAAAAAGCTTGAGCAAAAGCACACTAGCAGAGAGGGGTATGAGTTTGGGGAATAGCAAGGCAATCCATGTGACTGAAGAGAAGGGTCTGTGAGTGAGGGGCAGAAATGGCAGATGAACCTAGAGAGGTACATTAAGAGCAGCTCACAGAGCCTCTCAAAGTGGTTGAGGGCCTTGGACTTTGCCTGCAGATAGCAGGAAGGAATGGGAAACCCAGTGCCTTCCAACTGTCCAGGCCTGACTTGGCCTGACACAGTGTTCTAAGCAATGTAGATATTAGAAAAAAAGTTTTTGATCGATAAGACATATGCTATGGTTGGAACTTCAGTCCAGGTTGTTGCCACCAAAACAGAATCGAGTGTAGCCAAAATAAATTGTTGTCCATGTCCCCCTCAGCTCAGAAAAGCAGATCTCTAGGCAGGTCATTCCAGAGCCTGAGGAGGACCAGTCTCCACCACACCCAGAGAGCTCTCTGCTAGAAAATAGGAGCTCATGAACACTGTGAAAAAAAAAAAGCCTACTGATTATTGTACTCCTTACCTTCCTTAAATGTTTTTCTCTCTTCATCTGTGGCTTTTTCCATTCATTGTCTGCCTCTTGGTCATTTCTGAATTCTGATACTCTATGCTAATTTTGATGCCTTTATGACCTAGCTAGTGCTTGATCTTTGTCAATTTGTCAACCATCACTGCCCTGTATGCTAGTCTTCCCCTTCCCCCAAGCACATACAAGCAGGCAAATCACTGACAATGGACAGAGATAGATTTAGTAGTGTTTTTGAGCACACATTCTTCCATCTCAATAGTTTTAGGGAGCTTTCTGTCTGGGTAGGTCAGCCCTTTACAACCCTGACAATGATTAACCTGTGAAGTGGCTGCTTCATCATCGGAAGTTTCATAGCTTTTTTCAGAAAAAGATCAGATTCATTGGTTCTTATCAATTTGAGAATATTTTATTATTTCTTTTCCTTGTGACCTCCAAGACCATATGTGGGCTATCAGCAAGAGGCCAATCTCCAAGGCAAAGCCAACTACACCAATAATCCCCCAAAAGGCAGAAATAAGACAAATGAACTATCAAATCTTCTCTGGATTAAAATTCTCAGATGGTTCTTGTTTCCCACAGACCCTTATCACAAGGAAATTAAATTTGGCTCCATGTTCATCAAATACACTGGGAATAGTCAGTATTTTAGAAATGTGAGGTTGTGTGGGTAGACTTTAAGAAGAAGGCTATGTTTTCTCCTAGAACTCTCCTACAATTAGGACAGTCACTGGTTACTAGATATTAGAGTCTTGGTTATATACTTCTGGTAAAATCAGCTAGACTCTTTCTGGGAGTGGCTAAGTGAGTAAAATTAATAAGCTTTACTACTTAATTGTACCCTAACAAGGAGACCACTTCATTAATACAGCTGTACATTAAGATAAACTAAAATGACTTAATGGGATGCACAATTGGAGCAAGGTTTAGAGAAACACAGGTTCCTAAGAACTTTAAAGAAACTTCCTTGCTAAACCTAAAATAATCAACCTACTACTTCCCTTCTCTTTCCCTTGCATTAATCTTCTAGTTTCTATATCAGGTTCATAGTGAACTTCCTTCAAATTTTTGACTGCCTGCAATCTCAAGAAAGGGATCTAAGGAAGAAGAATGATTTGTCCACCTCTCTTTTGATACCACCCTCCATCATCATGATCTGTGATGTTGAAGGAATAATTTTTGTGACTGTTCCTAACAGCCTCTGCTGAAGTAATTAATAAGAGATGCAATTTTCTTCTCATCATAATGCTCCTGCCTTTATTTCAAAGGAATCTGGGAGAATTCAAAAGAGAAAGAAAGGTGGCCATGTATGGGCTGCTTCCCAGCATGAAACTTTGTGATTGTCTTTTTCCCAATCAGGAGGGATTAAATGTTCCTTTTCCCAACTTAAGTTTCTTGCCCTGTAAAGCATATGGAATTCATAATATATGTTGAATGGTCCCTTAGCAATCACCATTCCTCAAACTGTTTTCTGTTAGGATCTGGACTTGGGAAACTGACTTCTGCCAGAATGGAATGATTAAGAAAATATTCCAAGAGCATAAGCATATTTCTAAACAAGTGTATGTAAATGTTTTTTCCATATGTGCTATGAAATCAGACCCCAAATCAGAGTTCCCCACTGTAACTCTGGTCTAGGGTCCTTGTAGGAAATGTCCAATTGTGTGTGTGTGTGTGTGTGTGTGTGTGTGTGTGTGTGTGTGTGTGTGTGTGTGTTATCCTGTGGGGTGAGGATAGGAAGTCAGGGACTTTGGAGTTGCTTGGTCTGAAGTTCCTGAGATGAAAAGACTCACTTGAGTCTAACTGGAAAATAAGTTTCCAGTTTTTTTCTTTTGTTTGTTTGTTTAGATCAAAAGCTAGAAAGAAAGCTTTGGAAGCAGGAATCTGCAGATGCAGAGAATGGAGAAATGCTGAGAAACAGGAAAAGTGTGATGAGCTCATCCCTCCAAGATTATAAAGAAATCCCAAGGCATAGGATTCTGGGCATTATCACAGAGATATTGTGGAAAAGGGAAGAGATGAAGACCAGAGACAAAGGGTTGTACAGGGGACCTTTGGATTCCAGAACATTTTCCAGAAGTCCCTAGTACAAAAGCCTGTGACTTCTTTAGGGATGGATAAATGAAAGTGGGATTCAGGGCAATTTTATCAAGTCATTTACCAAATGAGGGAGAGGGGCACAAAGGAGTAAGAGGAGGGGAGCAGAAGCAGATACTGGCCATAGAGCAGCAGGAAAGAAGTGCAGCGAGGGTTAGAAACAACCCTAGGTTCTAGCACACAACTTAAGGGTTTCACAGAACCCACAGATATGTATTAGTCCTTTGCAACTCCCTAACCTTTGGTAGACTGATCTGAGACCCCATGAGTCCTTGCAATCTCATCTGGCATTTTTACTGGGACCAGCATGGAACTCAGGCTTGAATCAGGGCCTCTACTCACTTTGGAGTGGCATATATTCTTCAACAAGGCCTATCTTTGTACAACTCTTCCTCCCTAAACAGCCTTAGTTTGGCCAGAGGTCCTTACCAATAAACCTAGATCTCCAGTCCAAATGCAGAGAAGCCTCTATCCCACATCAGTGGTCTCTCTCCTCCTAATTTTTCTCTTAATAGTTCCCCTCCTGCCTCAGTCACTCATCTGGCTTCTATCCTCAGCTGACTTGCTCCAAAAAGTCTTGCAAGTAAGCCCTACTCTAGAAAAAAATGATTAACCTTCTTTGGAGTGACTCTGGATGCCTATAAGATGAGTATCTGCCAGTATCTCTTTTTTTTCCATACTGCTTTGTGTTTCTAGCTTTCCCTGCCACTCCTCCTGACCAAGTCTATGCAAGGACTGCCTGATCTCAGAACCTCAGTGTCTCATCCCTGGCCTGTGGTTTAGCTTGACCCTATGCTGTGACATATGGAACTGACTGCTGGTTGGACACCTTCACTGATTACTTGCAGCATTTGGAGTGGGCCTCAAGTTCCTGTATACCTTTCCCAATCCAGGCCTCAGCCCACATGTTGATGTGTGGACCTCATCTTCAACATTAATGTTCTTCCCATTTTCTAGTCAGCCTATCTAACAGTGACAGCGAAGAGGCCTAGAGAGGACTGGGTTCCATCTTCCATGCGGGGTTATAGCAAAGCAAATTATCCAAGTCCTTGACTCACAGCACCAAGCCCTGATGAGAAAAAAATTAGTGAAACTAAGGAGGATGGAGAACTCTGATTGTCTAATGAGTCATCAGAGAGTTCTCTGACTGAGTTGGGATTGCCCCAGGAGCACTCAGATAGTCAAAGGTTTACAGCCATCAAGAGAGGTCAAGAGAAGTCAAGAGAAGCTTGTACATAAACAGAATTAGTGCATAGGGACGTTGGAGCTAAAGACAACTAAGAACCTGCTGCTGCTGTATTTTTGGTGGTCAAAATATTCATATGAATAATCAGAATAACCATACCTCCATCCAAATCCCAGGTTTACCTATAAACCAGTGTCCCAGATCAGCACTGTCCAATAGTGGCTACTATAATAAACAGCACACAAGTAGAGCATTATCTTTTCTCCCAAATGAAATTTCCAGACTAAGAATGAAGAACAAATGTACAAATGACTCATGAACATCTCACTAGCCAATGGGGCCAGACCACAAGGGAGGGCTTGGTACCATATGAGGAGAAGGATAGAGATTATGTTTTGTTATCCCTGGGCTAGCTCTCTGCCTAATGAGGTGCTTTGCACTGGTGGCCCTAACTTGCCTTGCTATATCCTTACTTCATTGGCCTTTTCAGTTTTCAACTATATGACAAAAAGTATAAAATTCTATTGTCATTTAAGAGGACAATTAAGCAAATGAATAAAAGAGAGCTTATTCCTGTGTGGTAAACCTTGTTACCCATAAAAAAGGAAAAAAAGAAAAGAAAATGTCAGCCAGCTCTTCCCCCAATGAATCTACAGATTTAACATAATACCAACTGGATTTTGGGGAGCCTAGACAGGATGATTCTAAAGCCGATCTAGAATTACACAATTCATAATAGCTAGACATATTTTTAAAAAACAAATAAGGGAACACTTGCATAATATATATTAAAAAGTATTCTAAAGGCACAACAATTACAATAAGATGTGATAGAAGATCCAGATTAGTATACAGAATAGGTCTACAAGCAAACTCAAAATATGAATATTTAGTATATGATAAAAAAGGCATCTGAAATCAGTATAAAAACATGTTAAGATAAATGGATAGGTATTTGGGGGAAAATTAAATCTTATCATGTAGAAAAAAGTAACAAAAATGCCACAATCTAATACTAATCTCTTTCACTGTGCCATCTGAAGGAAGTCATGATCTGAATCTGAAGAACAATGTACTTTCTGTGTCTAGATTATTTTATTCAGCATGATGCTTTTGGGATACATCCATGCTGCTGTGTGCATCAGTGATTTTCTTTTATTGCTGAGCAGTGTCTATTGAGTAAATATATGTCACAATTTTTGTATCCAGTTTATGTATACAAGTTTGTCCAGTTTGCTATTCATTGTCCTGTTTATGGATACCCATGTTGTTTCCAATTTTAGGCTATTATTAATAAAACTGCTATGAACATTCTCATATGATTCTTTTTATAGACATGTATATTCATGGCTCTTGGGTAAAAACCTAGGAGTTGAATGGTTGGGTCATATGGTAAATAGATGTCAATTTTTGTAAGAAACTACGAGACCTTCTCCCAAAGTCATTACATTATTACCAGCAATGTGTGACAATTCTTTCTCCATATCCTCATCAACATCTGCTATTTTCAATCTTTTTATTTGCAACCATTCTAGTCAGTACGTAGTGGTGTATCATTGTGACTTTAATTTTAATTTCCAAGGCTACTAATTATATAAGCAATTTTTCATGTACTTATTGGCCATTTGTATATCTTTTAGGAACTGTTCATTGATTATTATGCCCATTTTTAGATGAGATTGGTCATGTTGAGGGTGCTATGGCCATAGACTTGCTCATTTTTAAATATTTTATTTTTTATGCTATTAAAGTTGTCCTCACTTTTTCCCCCTTTGCCTGTCTCTACCAAGCCCCACCCCGGGCAACTCTGACACTGTTATTTGTGTCTATGGGTCATGCATATATGTTCTTTGGCTAATCCCTTCACCTTCTTTCATTTAGTCCCCCTTTCTCCCACCCTTTTAACAGCTATTCCATATATTTATACTTTCATTTCTATTTTGGTCATTAGTTTATTTTGTTCATTAGACTCCACATATAAGTGAGATCATATGTTTTTTGTCTTTAACTGACTAGCTTATTTGACTTAGCATAATACTCTCCGGGTCCATCTATGCTGTCCCAAAAGGTGAGCTTCTTTTTTCTGTTGTGTAGTATTCCACTGTGTAAATGTACCACAGCTGTTTTATCCATTCATTTCCTGATGCGCACTTAGGCTGTTTCCAGATCTTGTCTATTGTAAATAACTCTGTTATGAATATTGGGGTACATATTTTCCTTTGAATTGGTATTTTGAGATTCTTAGGATATAAATCCCAGAAGTGGAATCACTAGGTCAAAAGGCAGTTCCATTTTTAATTTTTTGAGGAAACTCCATGCTGTTTTCCATAGTGGCTGCACCAGTCTGCATTCCCACCAACAGTACACTGGGGTTCCTTTTTCTCAACATCCTCACCAGTACTTGTTGTTTGATTTATTAATGGTAGCCATTCTGACAGGTGTGAGGTGATACCTCATTGTGGTTTTAATTTGCATCTCTCTGATGATTAGTGATGTTGAGTCTTTTTTCATGTGTCTATTGGCCATCTCCATGTCCTCCTTGGAGAAGTGTCTATTCAGGTCTTTTGCCCATTTTTAAAATATGATTGTATGTCTTTCTGGTGTTCAGTCGTATCAGGTTTTATATTTTGGAAATTAAACTCTTATCAGCTATATCTATGGTAAATATGTTCTCCCATACAATGGGTTTCCTTTTCATTTTGATGATGGTTTCTGTTATTTAATTGTTGTTCAAGTACAGTTTTGTCCATTTTCCCCCACCACTCCCTCTTCCCCCCACCCTCGACCCCACCCCTACTTGACCTTGCCCATGAGTCCTCTATATATGTTCCTTGACCACACTTTCCCCCACATGGAACCCAGGATGGCTGTGAATGTGGCCTAACACAAAATCGTAAATTTACTTAAAACATTATGAGATTATTTTTGTGATTATGTGTTGCAATGTATTTAATGTGTGGCCCAAGACAACCCTCCTTCCAGTGTGGTGCAGAGATGACAAAAGTTTGGACACCCCTGCTTAGAGACAACTTTTTAGGGTGGCTCTCTGGTCTGTAGGGAGGGCAGGGGATTATTGAAGTCTGAGGAAATATTAATAGTGCATATCAAATAAATGTCAGGGTGGTTAATGGAATATTATAGGGGCTCAAGTCCCCTAAGCTACCCCTCCTCCCCCATGATGGTGGAAAAATGATCTGTCCCACAAACAGATTAAACAGTTAGAAAAATATAGCTAATCTGTAGTTTGTCTTTAACCAAATTCAATTCCATACAGATTAAAATCATACATGTCAACTAATGAAAGCATAAAAATGTATGGTGAAAATAATTATTTTTATTGTTGCTCGAGTACAGTTTTGTCTGTTTTCCCCTCACTGCTCCACCCTCCCATGACCCTTGATCCCAACCACCCTTGGCTTTGTCCATGAGACCCCCATATATGTTCCTTGACCACCCTTCCCATATCTTCTGTCTCCCCCACCACTCCTCTGTTCATTGTCAGTTTGTTCTTCACTTCAGTGTCTCCAGTTACATTTAACTTGCTTTTTTGTTCTGTAGATAAGTCTCCACTTATAGGTGATATCATATGGTATTTGTCTTTTATTGCCTGGCTTATTTCACTTAGCATAATGCTCTCCAGATCTGCCCATACTGTCGCAAATTGTAGGAATTTCTTCTTTCTTTCTACTGCGTAGTATTCCATTGTGAAAGTGTACCATAGTTTCTTGATCCACTCATTTACTGTTGGACACTGAGGTTGCTTCCAACACTTGACTATTGTAAATTGTGCTGCTATGAACATTGGGATACATAGGCTCTTTTGAATTGGTGTTTCCAGATTCTTAGGGTATAATCCCAATAGTGGAATTGCTGGATCAAAAGGCAGTTTCATTTTCAGTTTTTGAGGTAATTCCAAACTGTTTTCCACAGTGGCTTCACCAGTCTGCATTCCCAACAACAGTGTACTAGGGTTCCCTTTTCTCCACATCCTCACCAGCACTTGTTTGTTGATTTGGTTATGATGGCCATTCTGACTGGTGTGAAGTGGTATCTCATTGTGCTTTTAATTTGCATCTCTCTAATGGCTAGTGATGTTGATCATCCTTTCATATGTCTCTGGGCCCTGTGTTGTCCTCCTTGGAGAAGTGTCTGTTCATGTCCTTTGCCCATTTTTTTCATTGGATTGTTTGTCTTCCTGAAGTTGAGTTGTATGAGTTCTTTATATATTTTGGAGATCAAACCCTTGTCTAATGTGTCATTGGCAAATATATTTTCCCATATGGTTGGTTCCCTTTTCATTTTGCTGATGTTTTCTTTACCCATACAGAAGTTTTTGTTTGTTTGTTTGTTTTTTAATTTGATGTAGTCCCATTTGTTTATTTTTCCTTTGTTTCCCTTCTCCTGGGACATATATCAACAAAAATATTGCAATGCAAGATATCTGAAACTTTACTGCCTATGTTTCCTTTTAAGATTTTTTAATGGTTTGACAATGAATTCAAGAACATACAATGGGGTAAAGACAGTTTTTTCAATAAATGGTATTGGGAAAACTGGACTGGTACATGCAAAAAATATGAAACTAGACTACCAATTTACATCATATACAAGAATAGACTCAAAATGCACAAAAGACTTAAACTGGAAGTCACAAAACCATAAAAACCCTAGAAGAAAACATAAGCAGTAAAAAAAATACCCATTTTTAACTATTTGTTTTCTGTTATTGATTTGTAGATGTTCTTTATATATCTTGAATGCCAACCCCTTGTCAAATGTCTTACTTACCCATTCATCTTATTAACAGTATTATTTGATGATCAGAAGTTTTTAATTTGTAGGAAGTCTAATTTATCATTTTTTCTCATTATTTCCATTAACTGTGTTTGTAAGAAAACATTTTCCAACCTCCAAATGACAAATATATTCTTCTATAATTTCCTTTAAAAAGATTTGTGGTATTTTGCTTTATGTTTATGTTCTTGATCCACGTTAAATTAACTTTAGTGTATAGTGTGAGGCTAGGTTCAAGGTTTGTTTATCTATATAAATGTAAAGTTATTCTGGTGCCATTTGTTTAAAAGAATGTTTCTTTCTCTGTGTGTTGCTTTGGCACCTTTGTCAAAAATAAAATGACTGTATAAATGTGGATCTGTTTCTGGGACCTTCATTCTATCTTATTGATACTTATGACTTTAAAATGCTACCTTGATTAGTATAGTTTCAGAGAAAGGTTTGAAGCTTGGTAAGGTTATTCCTCCAACTTTGCTCATCTTTTTCAATATTGTATGATGTTTCCTATGTCCCTTGTATTTCCATAGAAATTTTAGAACAAGCTTGTCAATTTCTACCAAAACACTGCCATGATTGTGACATGATTGTGTTAAACCTGTAAATCTATAAATATAGTCTATAAATCAATTTGTGAGAACTGACATCTCACAAATAATGTAATTGTATATTTTCCATTTATATAATGGGTTTTTAATTAGATAAGTGTCTCTGTCAGAGCTGTGCTTTATCAAGATTCATTTTGTAGCAATATGAAGTGTAGATTGGACTAGAAGCATGTGTGCCATCTGGGATGCTATTGTGGTTGTCCATAGGTAGGAAATATGTATTTTAATTCAATGCAGTAGTAGAGTGGAACTTAGGAAATATGTTCTAAAAATTTATGAATGGATTTGAAGAGTCGGAAAAATGATGGAGACTTAGATTATTTTGATAATTTTGTCCTGGATGACCAAGAAGATGACATTTTCATGAAACATAAACCCTCATCTATAAAACATTTATTAAATGCATATTATGTAACAATGCTTGGCACTGGGGACATAATAGGAGCAAAAGCATACATAGTTCTTACCTTTCTGGAACACCTTGTGGATGAGAAAGACATTTATTAAATAATCACACAAATAGATGTAAAATTGCAGCTAATAAAAGTGCTCTATAGCAAACAAACTTGCCATATAAATCTTGGTTTCTAATACCTATCTCCAATAAATGAAACCAGAACTCATTGGAGAAATGGTTGATTCTAGGCCTGGTCCATGAAATGTATATGATAAGCCAAGTATATTATAGCACCAGAATGTAAAAACATTCTAAAAACAAAATAAAACAAAATCTCACTATGGGAGTTCCAACCAAGAGGTCTGAGTAGGTAAATGCTGCAGTTGCTTCCTCCCACAACCACATCAAAACTACAACTAAACTACAGAACAGCCATTATTCAGAACTGCCTGAAATCTAGCTGAACCAGAAGTCCTAAAACTAATGATATACAGAACAAACCACACCAAGACTGATAGAGAAGAAAGGAGACTCGAGTGGGCTGGTCCCACACCCATGTGTGGTGCTTAGAAATCAGTGGGAATATATCAGTTGTGTAGGTCCCCCGTGAAGAACGAGGGGTCCCAAACCCTGCAGGCCCCCGAGCCCAGAGTTCCAGTGTGGGGAAAAAGTTCCCATAACTTTTGGTTGTGAAAACCAGCCGAGATTGTGGCTGAGTAAGACAAAGGGCTTCTGGAGTCCAAGAAGTTCCACTTAAAGTCCCTCCATGAACTAACTTGCACTGATCTCCAGCACTGGGACCACAGCTTAAAATGTATGGGACATACAAAGGGGAACTGAATTGTCTGACTTCAGGGCAAGGGCTGGAGGGGCAGTTTTGTCCCAGATAGAAGTGCTGGGAAAAACCATTGTTTCTTTGCTGAGCCTTCCCCCTGAAGTCGCCATAAGTCTCCATCAACTTAGCTAACACTCCATCAACCTAGTTAACACTGTTCACCCCGTACTGCTCATTCCCTGAGACCTCACCCAACCCAACTTGTGGAGCCACTCAAGCTGCCTCCAGTGTTTTGCCATACAAATGGCCTGTCTTGGCTCATGCTATGAACTTTCCTAAATTCTCTCGCAGGTTCACAAACAAGCAGCATTTTGCCTCAGTGTTCCTTGTACTTTTGCTAAATGACCCCAAGTCCAGCACTAGTTGCAGCCAGCCTCAGTTTGCAGCTTATCTTCTCCAAGGCATCACCAAGCCCAGCACAAGCAGCAACCATTCTACCAAGAACAGGAGACATAACCTTTCTACCTGATACACGGAAACAAATGCAGGGAAGTAGCCAAAATGAGGAGGCAAAGAAACATGTCCCAAATAAAAGAACAGGACAAAATTTGAGAAGAAGAACTAAACAAAACAGAGACAACAATCCACAAGATACAGAGTTCAAAACACTGGTTATAAGGATGTTTGGTGATCTTAGTAAAAACTTCAACAAAGAGATAGGAAACATAAAAAAAAGAACCAATCAGATATGAAGAATACAGCGACTGAAATTAAGACTGCATTACAGGGAATCAATAGTAGGTTAGATGACGCAGAGGATAGAATCAGTGGTTTGTAAGATAAGGTAGCAGAAAACACCCAATCACAACAGCAAAATAATAATAATAATATTTTTTTAATGAGGATAGTTTAAGGGACCTCTGTGGCGAGATCAAGTATACCAACATTTACATCAAGAGAGCCAGGAGAAGAAGAGAAAGAGCAAGGAATTGAAAACCTATTTGAAGAAATGACAGAAAACTTTTCTAACCTGGTGAAGGAAATAGACATAGAAGCTCAGGAAGTGCAGAGAGTCCCAAACAAGATAAACCCAAAGAGGTCCACACCATGACACATCATAATTAAAGTACAAAAGGTTATAAAGAGAGACAGAATCTTAAAAGCAGCAAGAGAAAAGCAGTTCATCACCTACAAGGAGGCTCCCATAAAACTGAGCTGATTACTCAACAGTAACTTCTCAGATCAGAAGGGATTGGCATGAAATATTCAAAGGGATGAAGAGCAAGGACCTACAACCAAGATTACTCTACCCAACAAAGCTATTATTTAGACTTGAAGGACAGATAAAGATCTTCCCAACAAGAAAAAGCTAAACAAGTTTATCACCACCCAACCAGTGTTATATGAAATGTTGAAAGGCTTTTTTGAAGAAGAAAAAGGAGAAGGAAAGGAAGAGAAAGAGGAAGAGGGAGAAGGAGAAAAAGAAGAAAAATATTAATAATATAATAGCAATAAATACATAACTATCAGCAATTAATTTAAATTCAAATGGATTAAATGCTTCAATCAACAGCTCTGGCAAGGAGTTGATATTCAAAATATATAAAGAACTCATACAATTCAACAGCAAACAAATAATCCAATTTAAAAATGGACAGAGGACCTGAATAGACAACTCTCCCAAGAGGACATATGCACACCCAACAAATATAAGAAAAGATATTCAATTTCACTAGCTATTAGGGAAATACAAATCAAAACTACAATGAGATACCTACTTACACCTATTAGAATGGCTATTCTCAATAAGACAGGTAATAATAAGTGATGGAGATGTTGTAGAGAAAAAAGAACTCTCAATTCACTGCTGGTGGGAATGTAGACTGGTACAAACGCTATGGAAAACAGTATGGTGGCACTTCAAAAACCTAAAAATAGAGCGAATATATGATCCAGTAATCCTTCTTCTGAGTATCTACCAAAAAAATTGAAAACATTTGTTTTCAAAGATTTATTCACATGCATGTTCATTGCAGTATTATTCACAATGGCCAAACAACCAAAGTGTCTTTTGATAAAGAAGACATGGCACACATATACTATGGGATACTCAGCCATAAGAAAAGATGAAATACTGCTATTTGCAACAACATGAATGGACCTTAGGAATATTATGCTAATACAATTGAACAAGGACAGGCTCTTTAATAAATGGTGTTGAGAAAAATGGGCTGGTACATGCAAAAATATGAAATGTGACCACCAATGTACACCATACACAAGAATAAATTCAAAATGGATAAAAGACTTAAATATAAGTCACAAACCACAAAATCCTAGAAGAAAACATAAGCACTAAAATCTCAGCTATCTCATGCAGCAATATTTTTGCTGATATATCTCCTAGGGCAATGGAAACAAAGGAGAAAATAAACAAATGGGACTTCCTCAAATAAAAAAAGCTTTTGCACAGCTAAAGAAACCATCAGCAAGATGTAAGGAAAAACACCTGTATGGGGAATATTTTTGCCAATGATACATCTGATAAGGGTTTAATCTCCAAAATGTACGTAGGACTAATAAAATTCAACATCAGAAGACAAGCAACCCAATCAGAAAATGGACTAAGGACCTGAATATACACATGTCCAGTTAGGACACACAAATGACCCCTAAACACATAAAAAACTACTCAATATCACTAATCATCAGAGAGATGCAAATTAAACCACAATGAGATATCACCTTGCATCTGTCAGAATGGCTACAATCAATAAATCAACAACAACAAAAAAAGTTGGCGAGGTTGTGGAGAAAAAGGAACCCTAGTGCACTGTTGGTGGGAATACAGTTTAGTGCAGCCACTGTGAAAAACAATATCAAGTATCCTCAAAAAATTAAAAATGGAACTGCCCTTTAACCCAATGCTTCCACTTCTAGGAATATATCCTAAAAACCCTGAAACACCAATTCAAAAAAAATATATGCACTCCTATGTTCATAGCAACTCTATTTATAATAGCAAGATCTGGAAACAGCCTAAATGCCCATCGGTTAATAAGTGGATAAAATAACTGTGGTGCACTTACACAATGGAATTCTCTGCTGTAGTAAAAAAGAAGGAATTCTTACCTTTGCAACAGTATGGATGGACCTGAAGACTACTATGCTAAGTGAAATAAACCAGTCAGTGAAAGAAAAATGCCACATGGTCTCATTTATATGTGGAATCTAAAGAACACAATAAACTAAAAATCAAATTAGAAACAGAAACATAGATCATGGAACATACAACTGCTGGAGGGGAACGGGGAGGGATGGGATGAAAGATTGTGAAGGGATTAACCAAAGAACATAATGTGTGACCCATGGACAGAAACAACCATATAGTGACTGACTGAGGGAGGGGAGAAGGTGGGACTTGGTGGAGGTAGGAATAGAGCATAAAAGCAGGAGCAACTATAATTGCATAAACAATAAAAACAAAAATGAAGTGGTTTAAAAGAAGACTTATTTTATAATAAATAATAAACAAGTTTTATTAGAACTTTATCTTGAAAAAAAGGTTATGCTAAGTGAAATAAGTCAGAAAAAGCTAATAACCATATGATCTCACTGATATGTGGGATATAAAACTGAAACTCAGATACAGAAAACAGTAGGGTAGTTCCAGAGGGAAATAAAGTAGGCCAAATACATGGTGATGAAAGATAATTTGACTTTGATTAATAGCCACACAATGCAATATACAGATCATGTATCATAGAAATGTATGCTTGAAACCTGTATGACTCTATTAACCAGTGTCACCCCAATAAATTTAATTTAAAAAAAGACATGGGGTGGTGGAATGGGTAAGAAAAAAAGGCCCTTACATATGCTGTCTGTTAGAGGCTCACTTCAGATCAAAAGACACATACAGGCTGAAAGTAAAAGGATGGAAAAAGAGATTTTATAAAAATGGAAACAAAAAAAGAAAATGGTGGGGTAGCAATACTTATATGAGACAAAACAGACTTTAAAACAAAGGTTATAACAAAAGACACAGAAAGACCCAGAAACTCCACTTCTGGGTATTTATCTGAAAAAACCAAAACATTAATTCAAGAAGACATGCATCCATATATTTATTGCAACATTATTTACAATATTCAATATATGGAATCAACCTAAGTGTCCATCAGTAGATGTATGGATAAAGAAGAAGAGGTGTATATATATAATGGAATAAGACTCATTCATAAAAAAATGCAACCTTGCCACCTGCAACAACATGGATGAACCTAGAGGGTATTGTGCTCAGTGAAATAAGTCATACAGAGAAAGGCAAATGCCATATGATTTCACTTATATGTGGAGTCAAAAAACAAAACAAACAAATAAACAAAACTGTAACAAACTCATAAACACAGAAGACATTTTCACAGTTGCCAAATGGGAGGGAAATTGTGGGAATGGGTGAAAAAGGTGAAGGAATTAAGAAGTTACAAATTGATAATTACAAAATAGTCAAGGGGATGCAAAGTATAGCATTGGGAATATAGTCGATAATTTTAATATCTATGTATGATATCAGATAAGTAATAGATTTATCAGGTTGATCACCTTTTAAGTTATATGAATGTTTAATCACTATCTTGTATACTTGAAATTAATATAATATTGTATGTCAACTGTAACTGAAAAATAAAAATTATTTTTAAAAGATCTCACTGTGATGGGAATATGTCCAGAGGCCAGCTGAAAGAGCTCCCAATAGCTAAAGATGAAATAATTTGAATAAAAAAATAAAGTAGTGTTTGAATATAATTCAAAGTATAAATATCCATGAGTCCATATGATATAAATATATGACTGAAAAAGTTAATAAATGGGGAAAAGAGACACCCTCTAATACAGAAGAATTCCATATAAATTATATAAATAATCCACCCTAAAGGAAGGGAAGCAAAACACTTACTCCTTATGTGTAGACAGCACATAGTGACTTCTTTACAAGGAAGACAATATGGAAAGGGGAAAATGGTAATTTTACTGTGCAAATACCTGGCAAACACTACTTCAGCCAGGTGATCGAAGTCAACATCAACAATCATAAAATCATATAGGTAATATGTTGCCCTCATATGATGTGATGAAAATGTAACTTTACTTCTGGAACTTTGCTCTGCCAAAAAACATAACTCCAGTGTATTCATAAGAAAAGTATCAGACAGTTCTCTTCATTTTAAAAAAAATTATCTCTTTTTTTTTTTTTTTGCTGTTTTGTTTCGGTGTTTTGTTTTTTCCTACCTTGTCTTCCAAATCACTGATTCAGTCCTCTGCTTCATCTAACCTACTGGTTATTCCTTCCAATGTATTATTTATTTCAGTTATTGCATTCTTTATTTCTGACTGGTTTCTATTTTTTATGGTTTCTATGTCTGTTTTCATGCTGTTGAGTATCCTTATAATCATTACTCTAAACTATCTGATAAATTGCTAGGCTTATAAATGGAGAACAGATTACAGCTAAGAGTGGGGAGTATTTGGGGTGGGGAGATTGAGCAAAAAGGAAAAAGGACTCATGGACATGGACAACAGTGTGGTGATTGCTGGAAGGAGGGTGGGATAAGGGGAATAAATGGTAATGGAAAAAACACAATAAAGCTTAAAGTTTAAAAAAACATCAGACAAATCACCATAGAGGGGTACTCTGCAAAATACCTGACCAGTCCTTCTCAAAACTGTCAAAATCATCAAAAACAAGGACAGGCCAAGAAACTGTCACCACCAGGAGACATATTTACACATAAAATGCAATGTTACACTGGAACAGACACACAAAAAGATATCAGGTAAAAACTAAGGAAATCTGAATATACTATAGATTTTGGTTAATAATTTACCAATATTGTATAAAGGACTCACATGACTCCACTCCAGGAAGACAGACAATCCAATTAAGAAATGGGCAAAGGACCTGAACACACTTCTCCAAGGAGGACATACACAAGACCCAGAGACATATGAAAGGATACTCAGCATCACTAGCCATCAGAGAGATGCAAATTAAAATCACAATGAGATACCACTTCACACTGATCAAAATGGCCATCATAAACACATCAAGAAACAATAAGTGGTGATGAGGTTGTGGAGAAAAGGGAACTCTAGTACACTGTTGGTGGGAATGCAAACTGGGGCAGTCACTGTGGAAAACAGTATGGAATTTCCTCAAAAAACTAAATGTGGAACTGCCTTTTGATTCAGCAATTCCCCTGCTTGGATTATACCCTAAGAGTCCAGAAACACCAATTCAAAAGAACCAATGTACCCCAATGTTCATAGTGGCACAATTTCCAATAGCCAAGTGCTGGAAGCAATCTAGGTGCCCATAAGTAAATGAATGGATAAAAAAACAGTGGTACATTTAGACAATGGAATACTACACAGCAGAAAGAAAGAAGGAGCTCCTACCCCTTGCTACAGCATGGATGGGACTGGAGAGCATTATGCTAAGTGAAATAAGCAGGCAGTGAAAGACAGATACCATATGGTCTCACCTATATATGGAAGCTAATTAACAAAACAAACAAATGAGCAAAATAGAACTAGGGGCATAGAAACAAGGAACAGACCACCCGTGACAAGAGGGGAGGTGGGAGGGGGATAGGAGGGGAAAGAAGAGCAAGGGTCTAGTCAAGGGTCTAGTCAAGACACATGTATAAGTGACCCATGGGCAAGAACAACAAGGTAGGAATTGGCTGCATGAGTCGGTGGGAATGTCAGGGGAAAGCAATGGGTTGATATGGGACAAATGTAATAGAGCAACAATTAAAAAAAAAGAAAATTCAAGAGAGTTTGGTGACACAAGAGAGGAGATAATCAATGGAATAAAGTCTTGCCAGGCACCAAGTTTAAATTCATTCACTAGTTATTAGCATATTTGAGAACTATATTCTCCCTAACTTAATGGGTGTCAGTGAGTGACTTACTCTGCTTCATCACAGGCATGGTTGTGGCCTGGATGGGGCTTGTGCTAGATGGGAAGACCATACAAACCTGGGTACTGGTTTGAGATTTAGCTGAGATCAATATTTAGTATGCACATAATCAATACAGCTGCATAGAGTGATGCTTTCAATGAAATAAGAGTCTTCTCCAAAGTCAATCTTGCTTCCACTTCAGGCAATACAGAAACAACTTGACTCTATTGTAGCCTTACTTTTTGTGTGATTGTGAGTTGGCTGGGTGGTAATTTGTAACTCAGGCTGTGACCAGGGAGCAGTCTTTTCTTCTGGATCCCTTCTAGGCAAGATCTTTAATCCAACAGTGTCCTAGACCAACTCTTATCTTAACTTGCTCTACCTCAGTCTTGTCTCCTCTTTTGCCTGTGCTTCCAATCACCAAGCCAAGGACTCCCTTCCATCATCTAAGAACATAGGGGCTATGTCTTCTTCTGGTCCAGCTTTATTCCCATTAAATTGGTGGGTTGTGGGAGAGGTCCTCAGAACTGACATAGGGGGAGTGTTAAGTAACTTCATGTACCACCTACCAGTGAATCTATTCTGGGTAGCATTATGGGTCCTGCATTGTTGTTGCTTTCATGTACTGTAACTGCCTTGGGGCAAACTGCATTGTCACGAGCCACCCTGCCTGCACAGGACCTTGATCTGCCTGTCTCCTTGGAGTTAGGCATGATACTCGCCATTTCAACTGCACACTCATAAAGACTTAAGTGTGCCAGCCTTGGAAACAGCTCCTCCTATTCTCTTTGAATGTTATATCCTAGACAGGGTAGCAAATGGCAGTGACACTCACTCTGCTCAGCTCTATATTGGGCATAAACAGGATGCCCAGCAAAAAATAGCAACAGTTCTATCCTCAAAGATCATAAGCAATCACTTAAGTACAAACTGGGCAAACATTTAAACATCCAAGAAGAGCAAGAACACAGAGTTGCACATCATCTCACCTGATTTTCACAATGCCCTTTATAATAGATCTTAGTCTTATTATCCCCAAATTACAGATGAGGCTACTAAGGTTCAGAGCCATGATTTGCTTAAGTGTGGTTGTTTTGTAAATAGAAAATACAACGTTCAAATCTAGATCTGTTTTTTGACTCTAAAGCCTGTCTTCTTTAGACACTGCAAAACTGCCTTAGAAAACATCAACTTTGTAAGTGACTGCCACCATCAGAAACTGGTGGCCATGCCTTATAAAGGATGAGGGCATCTGGCTTGGGTTTCTGGAAAGGGGAGACACTGGCAGAGTTGAAAGTTACCCTTAATTCTACTATTGTTGAGATGTGCATACCAAGGCTCAACATAGCTGCTCTGTTCCTTTATCTTGCCTAGACTAAGTGTGTCCTGAGTGGGATGATAGTTCATCGAGGGACCCTTTGCCTCTGCAATGAGATTCCTTTCATTTCCAAGAAAAAATGATGGATTAGCCTCTGTTTGCTTAATTTCCCAGCTTTGAAAAGCTTGTTTTCCCAACTTTCCATCAATCGAGGAGGATACAGTCAGTCATTCAGTCAAGCAACAAAAAATTATTGAAGACCTCCTGTGTGCCAGGCATACTAAGATACAAATTATACAGTGGTGAATAAGACAGAAATGATCCTGGTCTGCCCTAGCTGGTGTGGCTCAGTGGATTGAGCACCAGACTGAAGCAAACAGTCACTGGTTCCATTCCCAGTCAGGACACATGCCTGGGTTGTGGGCCAGGTCGCCAGTAGGGGGTGTGTAAGAGGCAGCTACACATTGATGTTTCTCTTCCTCCCTTCCCCTCTCTCTAAAAACAAATAAGTAAAATATTTAAAATAAGAGAAATCATCCAGGTCTACATATGATTTAGCATCTGTACCAGGTAACAAGTACATTATCACACATTGCAATCACAGCATGAGAGGTAAGAAACCAAGGTATTCAACTCTGCCTGATGGATTAGATAAGACTTTTTTCCTTCACCGTTACCTTTTCCTGGATAACTTCTACACATCATTCATTTATTCAAGTATTTCTTGAGTACCTACAGAGTGTTGAGCATTGAAAATATAATGGAGGTCAAGAGAGACAAAGTTCTGGCCCTGTGGAGCTTACATTTAAGGGGAAAAGATGCACAAAAATCAAGTAAGCAAAGAAACGCATAGAGATAATTCAGAGGGTGACAAGTGCCATAAGGAAGAAAGATCAGGGTAGTATGCTCATAGCCCTGTAACTACTTTAGTTCAGAGATGACCTCTCTGTGAAAATGACATTTGAGTTGAGAGTGATTGACAAGAAGGAGGCAGTCATATAATTGTCTAAGAGATAGAGCTTACCAAGCAAGTGGAAAAGGAAGCACTAGGGCCCTAAGGAGGGACCAAGTTTGGTCTGTTTATGGAAAAGGAGGAAAGAAAGCCCATGGGTTGTAATATGAGGAATGAGTGCAGAGTGGCACCAGTTGAGATTGGAGTGGTAGGTGGTGCCAGGTAACATGGGACCTTGGAGGTCAGGATAAGACAAGTGAATTTTATTCTCTATAGGCAGCTATGGGAGATTTTGAGCAAGATAGTGATGTGATTTGTATTTTAAAATCTCCCTATATCAGATATGTGTGTTGCAAATATTTTCTCCCATTCCGTTGGTAGCCTTTTTATTTTGTTGATTGTTTGCTTTGTGGAACAGAAGCTTTT
>PVJD01010769.1:32350-51165 GCA_004026545.1 Mormoops blainvillei
GGTGGGGGGAAATGGACAAAATTGTACTTGAACAGCAATAAAAAAACTAAAAAGAATACATTTGACCATTTTTGTGAGGTTTATTTCTGGGTTTTCTATTCTATTACATTGATCTATACAGGGGTGGGCAAAAGTAGGTTAATAATAATAATAAATAATTCAATAATAAATAAATAATAATACAAGAATAAACTCTGTGTTTCATGTACTCACAACTGTAACCTTTTTTGCCCACCCCTGGATGTCTGTCTTTATGCCAGTGTACACTATCTTGATTATTATAGCTTTATAACATATTTTGATATCAGGAAGTGTGGTGCCTTAAGTTTTGTTCTTGTTCAAAATTGCTTTGGCTCTTTTAGGTCTTTTGTGGTTTTATATGAATTTTAGGGTTTTTTGAGTATTTTTATAAAAGTACCATTGGGAATTTGGTAAAGATTGAATTGAATGTATAGATGACTATGGATGGTATGGATATTTTAACATTAATTCTTCCACTCTATAAAGATGGGATATATGTCCATGTACTTGTGTCTTTTTAAATTCTTTCATTATTGTTTTGGAGTTTTAGAGGTACAAGACTTTCACTTCCATGGTAAAGTTTATTCCTAATTATTTTACTCTTTTTAATGTTAATATAAATAAAATTGTTTTAATTTCCTTTTTAGATAGTTCATTGTTAGTGTATACAAACATAACTGACTTTTGCACTTTGATTTTGTATCCTGTAATTTTACTGATTTCATTTATTCATTGAGGTAGACATAAAAATGACTAACAGCTACAAGAAAATGTGCCCAACATCACTTCTTATCAGGGAAATACAAATAAAAATCACAATGAGATATTACCTTAAACCTATTAGGATGTCTATTATTTTAAAAAATGTTTTGTTGAAGATATAGAAAAGCAAGTGTTAGTGAGGATGTACACTATTAGTAGGAATGTAAATTGGTCCAGCCACTATGAAAAAAACATGGAGGTCCCTCAAAAATAAAAATAGAACCGCTATGTGATAAAGCAATCCCATTTCTAGGTGTATATCCAAATGAATTGAAATCAGGATAGTGAAAAGATATCTGCACTCCCATATTCATTGTGGCATTGTTCACAATAGCCAAGACATGGAAGCAGCCTCAATGTTCACTGATAGTTGGATGGATATATAAAATGTCACACACACACTGGAATATTATTCAGCCTTTAAAAAGGAGGAAATCCTGGAATCTGCAACAACATGGATAAACCTTGAGGACATTATGCTAAATTATATAAGCCATACACAGAAGGACAAATACTATATGATACGACTTACATGAGGTACAAAACAGTCAAACTCATAAATGCAGAGACTAGAGTGGGGGTTTCCAAGGGGTGGAGAGAGGGGACAACAGGGAGCTTTCAAAGGGTACTAAGTTTTGGTTATACAAGTTGAGTAAGTCCTGGAGACCTACAATACAGCATATCTCCTATAATTAACAATACTGTAGTGTATACTTAGTAATTTTCTAAGAAGGCAGATCTTATGTTAAGTGTTCTTATCAAAATAAATAAACAAACCAGAAACAGGGCAGGAGGAAATGTTTGGAGTGGTGGATATATTTATGGTATAGATTGCAGTGATGATTTTACAGTGTGTACTTAATTCCAAAATCATTAATTTGTATACGTTAAATATGTACAATTTTTTGTATATAGATTATACCTCAAAAAGTGGTTTTAAAAATCACTCTTGCTACTGATAAAAGAATAGACTGGGAAGCAAGGCAAGAGTATCTTAGTCTGCTTGAGCTGCTGTAATAAAATACCATAGATTGAGTGGCTTAAACAACATTTATTCTTCACAGCTCTGTAGGATGGAAAATCCTAGATCAGGGGTTTAGTACAGTTGAGTTCATGGTGAAAGCCTTCTTCATGATTTGTGTATGGCCATCTTCTTGTTTCATCCACATATGAGAGAGAGCAGAAAGGAAGGAAACAAGCTGTCTCTCCTGTCTCTTCTTATAAGAGCACTAATCCCATCAAGAAGGCTTCACCCTCATGACCTAATCACCTCCCAAAGGCCTCACCTTCAAATACTATCACATTAAGGGGTAGGATTTCAGCAGATGAATTTAAGGAGGAAAAAAATACACAGTCCATAGCACAGAGAGATCAGTTACAGAGAGGGAACTGACAGTGGCTTTCACAACAATGCTCTGTGACAGCTCAGTCAAAGGCTGCAAACTCTCTGAGGCCTCCTGAAAGACCTGCTGCTATATTTCAGTACATGTAGAGAGAGAATTGCTTGCTGTGACAGTCCACCTTCTCCCCCAAGAACTAAGTAGATCCATACAGAAGCAAAAAGATAAATGGAATGGGGAGCCAAGAAACAGAAATTCCTCCTCCCAATGTCACTCTAGCCATAGCTCCTGGTCCCCCTGAAGATCCCCAGGATTTCTGACTATTTCTGTCATAGCAGTGCCATTTTAATGTCATCATGCTAGAAATGCACCAACTAAGTAATTTCTTTCAAGGATCCTTTCCAGGTAGAAAGGCTTGAGGCCCCTCTTATTTTGTCTCCTAACCAGTCTTGAATAACCTAGCCTGGTAGGTTGGCAGCCAGTACCCACAGAGGCAGGGCCTTGGTGTGCAAAGCACAAGACTAGAAGCTGAATCTCCCACCCCTTATTACTTGCCACTCCCAGTGTGTACAGGGGTTCTGTCTGACTCTCCCCACCAGGAAGACAGAAAAGAGGCTCAGGGAGGGGCTGGGCCATGCCTAAGGCCACATTCAGAGGTGGAAGCCAAACCAGGACCTGAATCCAGCTTTCCAGACTTCTAATTCCATAATTTTTTCCATGCCAAAGTGCTTCCAGACCTTTCCAAGAGCAAACGAAGAGTACGAGAATGGCTTTGGAGCAGGAAACCACAACTCCCTTGCCAAGCCCACATTCACAGCAAAACAAACCCCTTTAATTTTCCTGCCACCTAAGCAGTGGAAACCTCCCTGCTGTGTCTGTCTTTAACTGCTTTTGGGCCCTGATTTCACCTCTTCTCACAGCATTTGATGAAAAGGCAGCCAGAGATGGGCATAGGGAAGGAGCAAGACAAATTAAGGGAATACCACAGACGGTGTGAACAGATACATGGTATGCAAAGGTGGTGAGGGGAGGTGGGATTTGAGAGAGAGACCAGAATGAATGCTGGTTATCCAAGATCTTTGGAAACCAAAGATCTGATTATACATTGGAAGATTTAGCTCTGCTTCCAGAGGATGCTCTAGACATACCAGCTCCCACTCCCACAGGTTAGAAGCTGGGTATGAAGGGAGATTAACTGCTCCTTCCCAGCACCTTTGGGCCTCTGAGCTGACTATCAAAGGTCAGATTGTATTGGTTACCACCTTCACAGTGATCTTCTGTTCACCTTATTATGGAAACTTGGTTGTGTTTCTTTCTATTCCTGGGCCCAAATTCTTACATCTATAAAATGAAAAGTTTGTTTAAAATATCCTTGACTGAAAACCTGACAATGAACTTTGTGAGATGGAAGGATGCTGGACTGGGTGAATGATAGAGATATATGGCAAAAGTTGGACATGCAAAGGAACTAGCTTGAGGCAGTGAGCTAGCATGCTGTAACCTGAGGCATGGAAACAGCCTCCACTATGAAAAAAAATATACTGAAGGGCTCTGCCTTCACACACCACAGCCAGAGCCAGTTAGGTCTGTGAGTAGAGGTAGGGAGTACAGCCCATGAAGCAGGACTGGCAGAGAGGGACCCTAGATTTTCCCAGGCATGCGGTACTAATCTCTGACCGAGAACTTACTCTGTGCCCAGTCTTGGGCTAAACCCTGCCTTGAGAGGCTAGAAAGGCTGAGGAGACTAGGGTTGGAGCAGAAAGAGGAGGAATGAGGCAGTTACCACAGAAGATGGATTTTCACAAAAGAACCATGATGTTTAAAGAAGTTAATTAATGATTGTTGCTTTGTGGTATATAATATCTCCTTTGCCTCTCCCTGAAGCCTTTGGTGAAATACTATATTAAATGTCAATCTGTTTGCTGTTGGATTTGCCCTTTTTATATATATCTTATTGATTATGCTATTACAGTTGTCCCAATTTTTCCCCTTCACTGCCCTCTGCCAAGTATCCCCTTTCCCTTCAGCAATCCCCCCCACTTAGTTCATGTCCATGGGTCATGCATATAAGTTTTTTGGCTTCTCCATTTCCTATACTATTCTTAACACCCCCTTGTCTATTTTATACCTACCAATGAGGATTTGTCCTTTTCGAAGTCTGAGCAATATGCTAAGACTACCCTTCACAAAAGTATGGTGCCAGAGCAAGGGTGGCCCAAGAAAGCCCCAGAACCCTTGGCTTACATATAGAAGAATTTTACTAGCCTGGCCTGTCCACAGTAGGAAGGCCTGATGGTCCCTCAACTGCTCATCTACATCTTTTTCCATAAGCCCCATCCTATGACCATCAGACCGCAGATGTCCCTTTGTTCAGAAAAGGAGTGCAATGTAAAGGAAGAGTCAAAGAAGGAACAAGGCCTCAATGCTTACTTCACAATACAGTTCCTTGAAATGCAGGTCGTGAACCTCAGAGATATGAGTTACATACACAGTCTAAGGTGGACATGCAAGCTCATTGCTACCATTGTCACCTGATATGCACTGACTTGTGTCACCCACATAATAAATATGTGGCAGTCCTAACCCCTCAATGTGATGGTATTTGGAGATAGAGTCTTTGGGTGACCATTAGGATTAGATTAGGTCATGAGGGTGGGACTTTTATGGTGGGATTTATGCCCTTATACAAAGAGACGCCAGAGATCTTGTTGTCTCTCTCTCTCACATGAGGACACAGTGAAAAGGTGGCTATCTACAAGCCAGGAAGAGTCCTCACCAGATGCCAACCACACTGGCACCTTGATCTTGAATTTCTAGCCTCCATAACAGCAAGAAAATAAATGCCTATTGCTTAAACCACCTAGTCTATGATATGTTGTTATAGCACCCACAGCTAAGATATCACCTCTGATAAGAAACCAGAACTTTGCCCTTTACATACATGCTCATTAGTATTCCTGAGGGTTAGGTATGAAAGGAAGTGATAACCCTGTTCTATATGGGAGAAAACTGAGTCCCACAAAGCAACGTCGCTTGGCCAAGATTGCAGTGACTAAGTTTTGGAGCTGTCATTCAAACCCAGTCCTTTTGAGTCCAAGTCCAATATCTTAGTCCCAGTTTCTCAGAGACCACATATTTCAGAGTCTCCTGCAAAGCTTCTTGAGCAAACATAACTGGTGGGCCCCATCCTAGGCTTACTAAACCACAGCATCAGACGGTAAGTTCATGAATTTGCAGTTTAGCTAGCTGATGTATGATTTCTAGTTATCCTAGTATTAGAGATGATGCATCAGTTTGCTGGAGCTGCCATTAAAAGTGCCACAGGATGGTTGGATTAAACAATAGAAATGTATTGTCTCCCAGTTCTGGATGCTAGAAGCCCCAGGTGAAATTATTAGCAGGGTTTGTTCTGTCTCAGGATTTTGAGGGAAGGACCTGTTCCAGGTCTCTCTCCTTGGCTTATAGATGGCTGTCTTCTCATCTGCATTCTCACATGGCCTTCCCCCTGTTTGTGTTTGTGTCTTAATCTCCTCCTCTTATAAGGACACCAGTCATATTGGATTATGACCCACTCTAAAGACCCTGTTTTAATTTAATTACCTCTGTAAAGACCCTTGCTCCAAATACAGTCACATTCTGAAATCCTGGGCATAAGGATTTCAATGTGAATATTAGGGGGACACAGTTCATCCCATAACAGAAGCATTGATTAAAAATATGAGTCCTAAGCTTCATCTCTAGTGAGAAAACAAGTCATTTATCTTTCTCTCTTCCTTCTTCCCACTTCCCACCCCTCTAAATATAGCAGCATGTTGTTTTAGAGTACTGGCTTCAGAAGTCCCTGTTTCCTGTTTCTGTATCTGTTATCTCAACTGAAGCCTTTCAGGACCTTCAGGAAATTGGGACCCAGCCTCCCTTCTATGAAGGTGGATGTCTGTTTGGGTGATGCATGACATGTGGTATGTGGCTGGTGACAAAAGGCTTGTTCCCTCATGTGGGCAAGTTTGCTTTGTCTGAATGTCTTTGAGCACTATAAGTAACCCCAAAACAAGTGGAAGGCAGACTTCCAGGGGCAGAAAATACACCCACCACTCTGGCTCAGCACCAACACAGTAAATTTGGTTCTTCATGCCCTGCGGCTGACAGGATCATTTTGGTACCTGAAACAATCAGACTCATCGTAGTTCACAACACCAAGCATGCCACCCCAAAATAATAGAGAGCAGGGAACAAAGATGATGTCTGGGAGGAATGTGTAAGAACAGCTCCTCTTCCTCCATACGCCAAGCCCTTTGACCACAGTTACTACAGGAATAGTGCCATGTGGAGCACCTCAAGTTTGCCCACAAGGCTCGGCCTGGGGGTTGCAAATTTCAACCCAATGGAACCTAAGTTACCCTGGGCCCCTTCAGTGCTCCTACTACACTATACCTGGCATGCCAGATGCACTAGAGATCTTGTCCTCAGGGACCTTTACTCACACAGTCTTTTCATCCTCTTGAGAAAGCCTAGGCACTTTCCTAAGCCTAGCTCCAATCCTTGCTAACCCAGAAAACTTAGGGCAAAATCCAATTCCATGTCCTCTGAATTCCCCAACCCCTGGCATAGAGATTCCTGCTTTCCCCACTCCCATTGATCACCCAGCACATAATTCAATCACACTGGGAAATGGTTTGCTCTGAGAGAGAGCCCCCTGGTCTGGAGCAATGTACCTGCACATGAAATCAGATTGTCACCATTCTTCCTCCAGCTCCACTTCCTGATTGCCTAGAGCTGCTGTCCTAGCCATCCTACTTTCCAACACTCTTATTCTGGAAAGCATATGTATACACCCTCCCCCACCAACCCAGCCACAAGCATCCAAGTGATCCAGGGACATGTGCAGGAAAGGGCAGTTTTGAGGACTTGCTATGCCTTCACTTTCAGAAACACAATATGGGCCCTTACACACTACTAGAGGGTGAGGAGGGAGATGACAGGGCTATAAGGGCCTCTATGACAGCAAGAGGAGAGAGGAAGGGAGGAAATGCTTGGTAGCAATGCAGTTTTGTGACAGTCACACCCATATGAGCAGAGATCTGGAGGTAGAGTGAGCACACTGGGAAAGAAGACGAAACCAAGCTAAAGCAAGGCAATGGCCCACTGTGCCAGGACTCATCATGCTGCTGAAGGGCACTCACCTTGTTTTGCTGGGTTTTTTACTTGGAGACTTCACAGAATATGTGCCTGATCCAAACATGGGCCCTTTTCTTCCCATTGATGCAGATAGAAGGTAGGGGAGATGAGGCCTCAGTCCCAGAATGCAGGCCTCTTTGAAAAAGGGGTTACATATGCTTGTAAAGGCCGACCCTAGCCCCACCAATTTCAGCAAGTGACAGATGAGCCAATTCTAGAAGCCATGAAAGCAGCTGCTGTGATGAACACAGCTGTATTTCAAAGGCAGGTTTGACATCATTTTCCCAGGCATCCGAGGTAGAATCAGAGAGCTCCTTCTATTCCACCTTTGCCTTATTTCTGTACACATCTGTCTCCTTCACTAAACTGACAGCCTCAGGGCTAGCAATGGCATCTGATTCCTGTTTCTATCACACTCCCCCCACAACCCACATCCTAGAACCTGGCACTGAATAGATGATGCTTCAGTGTTTGTAAGGGAGTCCAGTAACACAAGCAACCTTTGAATATGAAGTGGGGAATCACCACTGCAGATGTGGGTCAGGGGGTCAGTAATTCTGGGACAGGAAACCTCTCTCCAAGACAGCTGGGGCTGGGATTGGGGCTGGGACTTATGTGAGAACTGTATGCTTCATAAACTAAAGCAGAGCTGGCTTGTTTCTCTACCGATGAAGCATGTGCAGGACCTGATAAGGAAACGCTGGGCTCTCCAAAATGCTCCCACATCCACACTGGTTTTGCAAGTCATTTTCTTTCCTTTCTATTCCTCCTCTTCCTCATTCTCTTCCTTCTCCCTCTCCTCCTCCTCCATCTTTGTATATACAGGACCTGGCAGAAGGAAGTCCTGCTTCAGTGCGGTTGGTAGGGTAATACTATGGGTGTAATAATTTATAGTTTTAATTTGAACATTGCACCTAAAGTATCATATGGTGTGCTTAAGTGTGATATTGTTATGTTACAGAATTACATCCTTATGATTTTGTAATGAAAGATTTTATAACAAAAAGGGGACATAATTTGAGCTGGACCCTGTATATTAACTTTCTCCATTCTACTAGCAATATATATATGTTCATGAAAGAACATTTGAAACATTTCAAGTAAAAGAAGGAGAAAGTGTGATCCACATTCCACCCACTCAAGATTGTAAAAATTAATATTTTGAAGTGTTTTCTTCCAATATTTACTCTAGTTCTTCTGAGGAGTGAGGGGTTATGCATGTTTGTTTTATTTCCACTGCTTAGTGACAACTAACAACCAGGTGAGGAGGAGGTTGCCAAATGAGGCAATGTAAATGTCAGGAGAGTGGCATTTGAGTCCTCATTGCACTATTGATGTGCAGAGGATGTCTCTGAGCCTGTGGAATAGAAACTGGTTGTTGAGAGATGAGCAGAGGACAAAGCCAGTTGTTACCCACCAACCTATGAGATCTCAGGGTGGGTCTTGCCTTGATAGCCATGGTGAGATAAAGGCCTATGGAATCAAAGAGGGCTGGAACCATGAGCCTAAGGGCTCCATCAATTGCAAACAGAGTATATATATGAGGTAAAAGACTCAAAGAAGCTGGAATAAGGAAGAAGCAGCAGAAGCCCCCATAAGAAAATGATTCAAAAAAAGGGAAAAAAGCCATCAGAGTGATGACTCGACACAGAAATTATCCTGCCATCTTTACCAATCTTATTTTTTGTGTAAGTCCCACACTAAAGTGAACAAGCTGGCAGATGGGAGTGAAGATGTTGAGAGAAATAGTCAAATTTTCTTGGAAAGAAGACGGTTTCAGATAAGGGTCTGAGCATTCATCCACCTACTTCTTTAACAAGAATCTCCAATGGTCTTCTAAGTCACTAGGCTTGAGAGAAAGGATGTCTACCAAGTTCTTGACCCTCCCTGTCAAGACTTGCATTTACAAGGTGAGCATATTAGAAACAGTTGAGCATTGCCCAGTATTTTTCCCAATTTAAATAAACTTTGAGGGAATCGTGGTTCTCAGGTTATTGCCTCATGGTTCAAACACCTTGGCTTCTCACAAACATGATTAGGTAAATCAAAGAAAATGTAGCCTATGTTTCCATTTATTCATAACACCTTATTATAACAAAATATAATAAGACAATTTCAGGGATGAACTGGAATTGGAAAGTTACTTAGTGCACAGCCATTGTTATTGATTTAAATAAGTAAGTGTATTTATTTTTAACTCAATATTTCTAAAAATTCTCACAGGTTTCTAAATGCAAAGTGGCAAAGAAAGCTAGGTCTCCACACACCAACCTCCCACTATTATCCACCAAGCAAATGATATAGCCAGGATTCAGGAGAACATTTCATGGGGTTGCTACTGGTAAGCTCCAAGCCTTCCAGAAGTCTTTTCATCAATTTCTATTTCCAGGCAATCGGCCAACATTTGACCTCAGTTCAGCTGGACAAACCTTTGGCATCTGGATGGATAACTTGGGGGATACCTATGTTTGGCATCTCTGAGAGGCCTTTTCAGCTACGATGTATTAGCCATGGCTCCTTGCTCCGTTGCATTTCCTCTTGTCTAATGACAGTGCAGGAGGAAAAAGAAGAAGTGCTGAGGCTTATCATAAATGTCCTGGGACCATCCTTTTCTAAAGCCAGTTACCTCTCTCAGCCAGCTTCCTAACTTTAAACATGTGTTCAATGTAAGGAGAACAACACTGTGTCAGAAGCAGCTGCGAGTCTATTTCCCACACAGCTACTATGAAAGGCAAAACCTGATTGGCCTCATAACCCAGACCCTGCCCAATTTGTTTTGACTCAACTAATCCCAAGAAAAACCAGTTATATCCTCTGAATCTTTATCTTCCTTCCTCAACAGGAAATTTGGAGTCTTTGGAGAAGACCCTGCAAACCGTGACATGTGCTTATGGATATAGAGAACCTGGAGGATGCCCTAGTGGTCGTGGTGGTACCAATGACAGTAGTAAGAATAGAGAGCTGAATGTGGCCATGCTTATTGCATTCAGTAGGGGAAGCTCCACCTGTCTCAGAAAGTCTTTTCCCTGTCCCTAGCCGGATGCCCTGCCCAGCCCCTTTACCTGGCTGCGTGTCTCCTCTTTCAATGAACATAGCATGCTGCAGAGCCACAGAGCAGCATGAGCCTTTCATGGTCATCATAAAGGCACCTTCGTTATCACTTTTCTTCACTATTTATTTGACCCTGGTAAAGCCAGACCCATTAGTGTGAAACTGTGAGTCTTCCCTTGCCTGTATCAACTACTATCACTGTGCTTGAAGCCGGGGCTACAGATTGCATACTATCATGCTGATACATGGCTTCTACAGCAGGGACAGAAATGCAAAGTCACCTTAAAGTAGCCAGTGGTAGTTGATCTAACCATGGCAACCCAATACAGGAAGTCTGGCTCCTGGAGCAATCAGTTTTGCATCTGTGGCATTGTGCCCAAGTTCACCTGTGGCTCATCATTCCCACAAGTCATCTAATATGGATGGATGCCAGGGAAACTTGCTGATGCCTTTACTAGCCAGTGGTTCCAGGAAAGCAAACATCTTCAATTCCTCTCTCTTGTTATACCCAGGAAAATTTGGAGCCCCCAACACAAACAGACATAAGACGGGCTTGCTGCCTGGGTTTGCAAGGCAGTGCATTATGAATACAAAGTCAGAGGTAAGTCAGGAGCCCTGTGGGGAGAGGCACCGAAAAGCATGTTTCACATTGACACATTCCTACAGCATCCCTGTTGACCAAATACAACTCCAAACCAAGGTAGATAAATTTGCCAGTTAAATTCTGAGGAGTGCAGAGGCTCATGCTGTGGCTCAACAGATCTGTCCCCAGGGGTACACTATGACTCATCTGCCTCATGAGGGGCTCCAGGCTGCCTCCAAAATTGTTACTGCTCTGAAAGAGAAAAGACAAATTCAAGAGATTTGAAGCCTCTAGGACTTCATTCTTTCCCATACTAATTGGCATGTTCATCTCCAAGGCTTTTGTGTCATTGCAATCTGTCCATTCTCACCCTTGGTGAGTCACACCTTGACAGAGGATTCCCTGGTGTCTCTGCTGCCTGTGGTACCACCAAATGCCACTGTATTTCTGATAACAAGCAAGAGGGAGATGTTGTAAACACCATGTTGCCAATGATGCTAAGGTCATGGCTCAGGCTCACGCATAGTGTTGAGCATGACTCTTGTGTTTCTCCATGCCCTGTTCCAGGCTGGGCAAGCTCTCATGCTGACACATGACCTCAGGGGGCTGACAGCAGAAGGACAGCACTCTGTGCAAAGGTTTCTCTTCTCCCAGCATAGGTCTCACTGACGAATGGCTCAGGGATCATCTTGCTGCCACACAAAGCCTTCTGGCTCAGAAGCTTCTTGTTGACAGGGTCTGAGCCTTCTTTGGTTCTTAAGAAAGGGTTACTGAATAAGTGAATAATGAACAAATGAATAACCAGTGGTGTGAGAAAAAGACTTCCCAGTTCCTAATGGCTACTTGTCCATCATTTAGCCTCCCACATTGGACAGAGGACCTACTACAGGATACATGGCACCTAGACCTACAGTTACCAGGTAATACTTCCTCACATTTATAGCTAGAATGTCCTCATGAAGCAGCCCAATCTGTTATTGGAATCAGGGATCACAGAAGGCAATTGTAATTTTATGTTGACAAAACACAGCTTTCCAGTAGCCAGCTGCTTCCTTGAACTTGTAGCCTAATAGGTCATCTTTGGATTTCCTTCTGAGGTCCACAAGCAGGTGAGCCTGCTCTCTCTTCCCGAGAACAGAGTTTTAGAGACCCTTAGAAAGTGGTTGTGTTCCCAAAGGAATCTTCTCTTCTTCCTTCTGAACAGTCTTTTCCCTTATGTCTTTTCTTCACCCATACTGGTAGTTTTCTTTTTTACACACCAGGTTGTATCCAACCCTATTCAAGTGTGAGACCCAGAACTAAGCTGAATTTTCTGGGCAAAATCTGGTCAGCAGAGAGTCACTATTTCTCTCTTCCTAGACAGGTCAGCCAACTACTATGGCAGCTCTTTCTCTAGCACATCACACTCTGGGCCCCTTTTGAATTTATAGTCACCCAAACTGTGTATTTTTCTTCTGAGTTTCTTCAGAGCCAGAGATCTTTAATTAGGGGAACAAAATGTGTTTTAAAAAAACATGATGGCTTTTTATGCTACCCTTTAAAAAGTCATCTTGTTCAGTTTGGCAAGGGTGCTACATCCTTTTCTCCAGGACTTGTATCATTGATAAATCTGGCAAATCCTTCTGTCTTCAAATTTGTGATCAATCAAGATCAAGAACACAGTTCTAATGCATGTCACATTAGGCCTTTATTCAATGTGGAACCCCAGCTCTTAATGTGCACCCTTTTGTTGTAGTTGCTCAGGTAGCTGTGAGTCTACCCAGGGGTATTAACATTCAACTAATATTTCTGGGAAAGTCATGAGAATCTTGATTGGGTGGCTTAAAACCCTGAGATGTCTAGAATGTCACAAGTGGAAGGCCACTTAGTGATCACCTATTCCTTTTATTTGTTGGGCAGGAAAGACAGAAACCCAGTGAAAGGAAGATGTTTCCCAAAGCCACCACTGTGGTAAAACAGAATGAAACTTTGTCACAGTGCAATTTAGACCCTTGTCCTCTCTACATTACCGCAGATTCTCTTCGCAGAGGGACAATGTACAGTCACATTGTTTCCATCACCAGAATATGTGAAGCTTTCTTCTGACATAGAAAATAAAAGCAGATACATGATGTCCCACAGTTTTTCCCCCATATAACAGTAGAAAACCAGAAAGCACCATTCTTTCTTTTCATTTGACACTGAATGTTACCCAACTCTAACATACCTAGTGCCAAGGCAAATCCCTGGGTGCTGCAGCCATGACTGCTTCCCCCCTGCTGGGGTGGGGTACACAATTACCAGGGCTAACTGGAGTCTACAGGTAGCTCCAGATGCCTAGACATGAGGCAGGTTGGGGACAAAACCCTAAGTAGGGTGCTCAGATAGCTATTAGTTATTACAAACTCCTCTCTGAGAGTGAGAAGCCTGTGTACCTACCTTCATGTATACTTTTCACATATTTGGCTTGAATGGAAGAAAAGCAATAGATATAAAAATTTTACCAATAAACTTCTTAACCAACTGATAAGCTTATTTTTCACTTGGCTTCTAGCGGTATTTTGGGCTTGTAATTTCTACTTAACTTTCAACTGCAGAGCTCATACATCACCTTTCACTGGGAGGAAGTCATTTATCAGAAGATAAGCAAGCCAGCTCACTAGTTACACACATTTGTGCTTCTGACTGGGCCTCTGGTCCTTTCTCACTGATATAATCTCTCTCTCTGGCTCCTCAGGCTTCATGGTCATTCACTGTGTCTCTCTAGCTCCCTGTCTTTTCTTATTGTTTTTGTTGTCTCTTTTTCTTTCTGGCTTGCTCTCAGAATATCTCTTTTTTCCCTCTCTCTGTCTCTGTCTCTCTCTCATCTTGTCTCTCTTTACTCTGGCTTTAGGTTCATCTCCTAGGCCCTGAAATCTAAAAGTTATAGTGACTTTAACCCCTCCAAGAAGCACCAATAGTTTCCCTCTAAACTTATAGCTGTGGTCTTTAGAGCATCTAGTTGTCTAACTTTGAGCAGTGACTTACTTAGTGGAACAGTGGTGTTGAGGATTTATCACATGTTTTGCTCCAAGCAGAAAAAACAAAAACAAAAAAACACACACACACACAAAAAAAACCACTTTTAGACTTTGGAAAACTTAGAGTAAGAAAAAAGGGGAGCCACTGGGACTCTCTGGGACTTAGCTTGGCTTGCAAAAATTCACCCTGGTCACTTAGAAGTGTTTTATAATGAAAGGTGCCTGGGGCCAAACGCAGGAAGCAGAGTACTTATTTGGGACCACCCTTCCTCTAAGCACATCCTTTCCATGGCTCCCCATTGCCTACCACACAAAAATAAAGCTCTTTAGCCCAGAGCACAAGATCTGGCATGTCATACCTCTGCTGTCATCTCCATCTTTACCTCCCAACATGCCTCACATATACCTTCTTCTTCAGCCATTCCAAGAATTACACTCTTCTGTCATGCCACCCTTCATTTCCATGGCTTCATGCCTTTGTTCATGTTGTTTTCTCACCTAAAATCCCTTTTCCTCCTTCAATACCACCCCAATCAACAATCTCCAGTTCATTTTTTAAAGATTTTATTTATTAATTTTGAAAGAGAGGAAGAGAAACATCGATCAGTTGCCTCTTGTACACCATAGACCGGGGACTTGGCCCACAACCCAGGCATGTGCCCTGACCAGGAACTGAACCAGCAACCTTTTGCATTATGGAGCAATGCCCAACCCACTGAGTCATACCAGTCAGGGCTCCTGTAATTTTCTAAAAGTCCTGTTCATTTCCAAGCCAAATGAAAATTTGGCTCGATGATTAGCCTTTAACAACTATTCATTGAACATCTACTATGTGCCAGATACTCTTCTAGCTACTGAAAGCATAGTTTCGAACAGGACATATAAAATCTCTGCTCTTGTTAAGCTTCTGGCTTTAGTGAGGGGGGCAGATATCAATCATATAAGCATACCAATAAAGATATAATGACATCTGGGATAAGCTATGAAGAAGAGACCCAAGATGCAATGAGAACCATGTAATGAAGAACTAATATAGGAGGTTGGAGAAGTCATCCTTGCAGAGGTAGTGTATTAACCGAAGCATAAATAGGAGGAATTAACTAGATTTTAGCTAAAGAAATCAATATGTGAAAAGGCTGCAAGTAGGATGCTTATCTGTGTTTGAGGAAGAGCCAGAGTGTCAGTGTAGCCAGAACACAATAGAGGATGGGGATAAAGGCAGGAGATGAGGTCAGAGAGGTGACCATGGGCCAGATTAGGCAGGGCTTGGAGGCTAGAAGGAAGAATTTGGATTTTATTCTTTATGATATGGAAAGCCACTGGAAGGTTCTGAAGAGGAGCTATTAGCTTTGTAAATATTTTTCTGGCTGCTGTGAAAAGGCTAGACTTTGAAAAAGTGGGCAAGAACAGAGGCAGGAAGACCATTTAGGAGGCTTGTTGCAGTCATTCAGGCAAGAAATTGTGGTGGCTAGGGTCAAGGTTATAGAATTAAGGATGATGGAAAGAGATAGTTAAGAATTAGAGTTGATTTAATGTAAAATATATTGGGGAGTGGAAGGGGTGAGAATGGTAGAGACATTTATTGAGTGGAGAATACAGGAGAGGGGAAACAACTTGTAAAAGGTCTTGGGTTTTGCTTTAGACCAGTTGGAATGGAACATGATAATATCAGCTAACACATCTTCAGTGCAGTAGAGGGTACTCTGTTCTAGGCCCCTTTCCCTACATTGTACATGTATTACCTCAGTCCTCCTTAAACCCTATGAGGTAAATGATGGTGATGATGATGATGATGATGATGATGATAATAATGATTTTCATTTTTAAATTAGATAACTGAGTTCCAAAGATTAAATAATCTCACAACTAGTTACTGAAGGAGCAAAGATTTAAGCCAGGCAGTTGGGCCCATGAGCCTGGACCCCTACTTACTAGGCTCAGCTGCTGTTCATATTGAGTTTGCAGCCTTACAACACACAACAGGTGATTGGAGCTATGGGTTTGATGCTCGCAGGGCAGTCTGGGCTGGAGCTAGAGGTTTAGCAATCACAGGCACAGAGGTCATCATTGAAGTCATAGAAAGTGGATGAGCTTGCCCAGGAAGAGGTCACCATGACAGCTTGCTCTCAGCTTCCCAGCATCTGCACATCCATTCATTTAAAAATCATTCAGGAGAGCCTATAAGGAAAATTTCTGGCAAGGAACTGGATTTATGGACACAAAGGCAACTGGGTCCCTACCTTCAGCGAGTTCACAGACTTCTGGAGAAGACAGCAGAACCCAGAGCCAGCCTGAGAGATTAAATATGGGTAAAAACCCTGGGGGCTTGAATAGAGTTGAGATGTGGTCCAAGAGGATGAAAATTATATTTCTGATTCTGTTTTTCTGGTAGAATCTTTTAGATATAGAGATTAGATGGATAGATAGATAGATGATTGATAGATAGATTATAGAGAGATAGAGGATAGAAATGAAGGTAGATTTATTGCAATGAATTGACTTATTTAATTTATTGCAGTCAATTGATGACTCAATTGTGCAGCTGGTGAAGCTAGTGTAAAATCCATAAAACAAGTTGTCAGGAAAGGCAGGCTGGAAATGCTCAAGCAGGAGCTGATGACGGTGCCCAGAGCTAAAACCTCTTGCTCCAAACAACAGGAAGATGGCGGCTGAGTAGGTAGAAGCTGAGCCCTCTTGCTTGTGCCCCAGAATGGATTTTTGGCTGATCTTCCATCAGGTGACCTGAACAATCAGTGGAATCTCAGCTAATATGAATTTTTGAATCCCAGGAGTACAGAGGATGCAAAACCATACTATAGGAGATTTTATAAGTTAAGTGTAAATACCCTGTGTGAGGCACCTGCAGCAGAAGATAGAACAGACAGAAAATGGAGCTTAGTGTCTTCCTCACCTCCAGAAGCAGGACCCTAGTCCCACACAGGGAAACCACCAACCCTAACCAGGAGAGATGTGAAAGGATATACAAAGCCTGGGAGACATAGGCTACATATGCACAGTGAGTAGCATGTCCAAAGCTGCAGCACTAACTGAGAGAGTTGCAGAGAGAACCTCTATGTCCAAAAACAATTGGAGGTACTGGCAGGCTATGGACCACCCTGACCAAAGACACTTTGTGCTTTTTCGGGATATGAAGCATATGGAGAACTGACCCAGGGCTTGTTGCTGCAGCATGGGGGCATTTTTTAAAAAGAGAAGCTGAGGTGAGACTTGACAGGGACCCTGTGCTCACATGCATGCACACAGCAGCTCTGCCAACAAAGAAACCAGAGTAAAAGCACAGTTTGATCCCACTGAGTCCAGCTGCACAGGAAGAACAGAAAGTACCATGCTGAAGGGACTGTGGGACCTGGCCCAGCAGAGTTGGTAAGCAGGGAGCTGTGCAGAGTGGAGAGTTCTGGCCTGAATCTCCTGTGAGAGTGGCAGGCTAGGTTAGACAGCCAAGAGATGAATGCCTGAGATTAATTGTAGCCAGGCAGTCCCCTCACAGGCAGGCATGCCCAACCCCCACCTGTAGGATTGCAAACTCTGCAGATCAATGAGGGCACACTTAGGAGCTCCCTGCTCTGTGCATGTCTGCAGGGGAAACCAGAAGCTCTGAAAGGGACCTTTCTGAACTTCTATAATAGTACAAGCTACACTGGTTCCTCAGACTCTGATTAACTGAAACAGCATAGCAGAGAGATTAGAGACAGACACAACAAGGGGCATTCAAGACCCTGCCCAGCCTTGGCTCCTAAGCAGAGATACTGTCAGCACTAAGCAGGGGAGCTGCTCCTTTTACACAGACTGGCCCCTCACAGGAAATGGACAGCTAATTCACCAGAAACTATACATTATTGGAAGTAATCTGGGACAGAGCAAGGCCTGTGGCAGGGGATGGGAAAAGACTCCCACCATCTTTCCTGAAGTCTGAACAGCACCCCCTGGTGGTGACCCAGGGATTCAACCCTCTTGACTGTACCAGAGGCTCCCTGTGGAGACAGGTGAAGGTGGTATGGGCAGTGCTCTAGGACATTAGATGAACCACCCCTGGGCCTTATGCTGATGGAAAGCTGGCAGTGCAGAACAGTGGCGACCAGGGAAGCCTGAAGAAGAGCCACAAACTGTGGATTACCTGTGGTCTCAAACAGGCTGCGTAGGGCTAGGCTAGTGCACTGTCTGACATTACCAAGGGCAGATCCAGAAAGAGAAGACAGTGGCAAACAGTAGACTCTACTGAGAGGAATTCAACCACAGTCTTCTTCATTATTTGTCTTATTTTTTTCTACTGCATAGTTTTTTAACATTTTTTTCTTTTTCTTTGTTCCTATTATTTCATTACTTTTTATTTTAGTTTATTTCAAACCCTATGTTTCACTCCCCCCTCTTCTTATTCCATCTTGCCTTAGTCCTTCCTCTTGTTTTTGTTTTAAATTTTATTGTTCCCCTTCTATGACATGTTTCTATTCTGCATTCTTACTATTTCTCCTCTTTTCAGTTTCTCAAAACCATTATTTTTGCCATTAGTTATCTCACATTCTTTTTCCCTTACTTATACTATCCTTTTTCTCTCTCCACCTTGATGAATCTTTGCTCTTTGGTTGATGATATGGAGGCTGTTGTAGCATTTCTTCAATTTTGTTCCTAGATGTTTACTGTTTTTGTATTTCAAATCTTGAATTTTAATGTTTCCCTCTCCTACATTTTGCCTTACTACTGCCCTTTCTTTTTTTCATTTTAAATTTCATTTTCCCCTCTCTTACCCTGGTTTTCATGCCTCCCTCTTATTATTTCTTCTTCCTCCATCTTCTCAAAATCACTTTTCCTTCCTTTAGGCATCTCATAATTTTTTTTCCTTTATTTTCTGCTTCTTAATCCCTTTCC